>JAHLWY010000417.1:0-87181 GCA_020002185.1 Paraescarpia echinospica | reverse complement strand
AACAAAGTAGTAAGTATATAATGTAGGGAAATAAAGGATTATGTCATGTAAGGGATGGGAGACTCCTACTAAGACTAATTATAGTCGCTGTCATAACAGCCACCCTATTACATAATATTTTGTTTGTAACAAATTCCACATACAATTATGTAATTGGACCTAGCCATGCATGCTACCCGGTAATTGTTTTGATATTTATACCTACATATTTATTTTGACTGTGCGTACATGTATATCCATACAGTCTTAATACATGGTACCTTATCCCCTATATATTCTGACAGGCATTAGATTGAATTTTGCTTAGGCACACACTATTTCAGTTTAACCTTCAAACAAACAAAAAACAGCTAGTTGGTTAGGAGTTTGCCCTTTCTGCGGGTTGCCCAAATCACCAAGTGATACAAGGGTGGACAGTACAAGGGTGCCTGCATAGGACTATGAACTCATAGCCTTAGGCAAAAAAGTCATCAGTCATTGCTACAATTTATTAAAATTTGCTGAAGTAGGGGTTAAGCAGGGGCAGAGAAAGGGGTTAAAATGTCATCATTCACAATTTGTCGATGACTAATACCTTTTAATATATTAACACAAGAGCCCAAATGGTCAGTTGCCTGTCAGGGCAGTAATTAATGAACAAAGTTCTAAGTTGCACATTGCGACTAAAGCAATTTATCTAGTCACAGGCGTAATATTATACTGGCAAATGCTACTAGGTAGTCACAACTTCCAGCCCTGCTCCTATGCTGTACATAATTATGTACACTTGTCACGTGATCATAACATTAAAATTATTGTCGTTAATACATTAGTGAACAAAATGCATGTACACTACTACACATGTACACTATTACACATACTATACAGGAAACTCTGATAGGTGGTGTTAATTTATGGTTGACTGTAGATGTGTGGTTAGATGACTTCTTATATTTAATGCCCACCTTCATTTGGTTGGCAGCAGGAAAAGAAATGCAGTAGTGTGATTTAGTGGGGATGTAGAAGGGGTGGGAGAGGTGTTTATATAATTCAGATGAGGCACTGGAGCCAGAACTCAAAAAGTTCAGGGTGGTCGAAGATACCACTTCTTGGAGCAGGCTATTCCACTTGGCTATTGTGCATGAGAAAAACGTCATCTTAATTCCTGTATTGTGTACAGTGATAGGGAAGGTCACACCCGATGTCATGGGCCTCCCTAGCATTTGTTTTTTGTGGGCTGGATAGTGTGGGCAGGTAGAGCTAATTATTTAAGACAGCTAGTTCCTGTGTTGTATTTGTATAGCGCACTGAGACGTGTTTTCTTTAGAACTACGAGATTGGAGTACTGGCCAGTTTAGTATGTGTGTCTAGCATAGAGTCTACAGAGGAAGTGTGACAGTGTGTTTTGTTGACCCAACGTGCTGCTCTCCTCTGGATCTTCTCGAGGGAAGTCACATCTTTGATGGTGTGGGGATCCCAAACTGAGCTGAGATAATCAAGCGTAGGTGTTACCAGCTAGGCTTTTGAGTTTCTTATTTCCTGTTTTGATGTTCCATGTACGAAAACCCAGGGTCTTCTTTGTCTTGATCACTTTGTTAGTGATATGAGAGGTCCATGTTTTATCGCGTGTGGTAGTAATGCCTCTAGAGGTACTTCACCTTGTTAACATGCAGTTTGTTTGAGGCTTTCAGTGTATGTTGTTTGTGTGTGGCGACCAGGAACATTTCTTGAGTTAAATGATGTTGGCCAATGTGAGAGAGCATCCAGTTACTTCTGTAGGGTTTCTTGGCCGGTTTTTGTGTTTATTAAGCGATAGCAGATTGTGTCATCTGCAAACGTGTGGATGTTGAATGTTATACCCCCAGGTATGTAATTGATGTAGAAGAGAAAGAGGGCAGGACCAAGTACTGAGCCTCGGGGGAGTCCCGAGTCAATCGATGTTAGGGAGGACTTGCTTGCCTTCAACCACCACTGCTTGCACCCTGTCCAGGAGAAGCTTTGGATTCATAATGTTGATTGTATGCGCTCCTGACACATACATCCTCCTATGCAAAGCAACAATGCAAGACAAGTGTATATTGAAATAGGCCAACTTAATGACATTTAGCTTTATTCGTTTACATAACTCATAAATTACCACATACATCCATGTTCACAGCAAGCATGCCGGCCCCAATGGTACTGCTAACCAATACCTACAAGTCCTAGACGTAGTACCAACCACCAGTACAAACTATCTTACGACACTATATTTTACCATTGACACCGTATCGGTGGGGGTCACTCCGCCGGGTCACTCCGAATCTACATAATATACAATCATGTACCAAGTGTGGAACAGGGAGGAGGGTGGGTGACAAAGTCACAACTTGAATAACAATAAACCAATAGCAATAAAAAATTCAACAATAAAACGCAAAATGAAATAAATGATTCGTCAAACGAAAACCACGCGCAGAACAACTTGATCAATCGCTCCGTGAACGGCGACTGGGACGAGCCCGTTCTTTGTCCCTGTTTATATACTACCGGACTAATTACCTTTATGTAATCTTGCGCGTACGAGTAAGTCCGGTCTATATTGTCCACCAGGTTACCGTTGGCCTACTCCGCTAGGGGACACCATCTTCCGTCCTACACTGCTACTTCACATAGGATATTTGTATGCGCCCCTGACACATACATCCTCCTATGCAAAGCAACAATGCAAGACAAGTGTAGCTTGAAATAGGCCAACTTAATGACATTTAGCTTTATTCATTTACATAACTCATAAACTACAACATAAATACATCAATACATGTTCACAGCAAGGAGAAGCTTTGGATCCATAATGTTTATTTTACTATTGGTCTCACAGCATCACAGCTTGTGGGATAGCAAACAGTGGATCACTTTGTTGAAGGCTTTGGAGAAATCCATCATATATCTATCCATATTTTCTGTTACTTCATCAGTATAAGGCCTAACCGTTGGGTTTCACTTGAGTGTCCTTTACAGAATCCATGCTGTTTGGACCTAAAGATGTTTTGGTTTTCTGCATTGGACATGATGTGGCTAACAAAGATAATAATGGACATACATGTTTTTATGGGACATTGGTAAATTATATGGGTCTATAGTTTTCAGCTTTGTAGCGCTCTCCTTTTTTGAAGACTGGTGTGACAGATTTTTCTCCGGTCTACAGAAACATTTTCTGTGGGTAATGATGATAAATTGTGGAGAAGGCTGGTGCTATTTCACTTGTTTCTCCGGCTATCATCTGTAGTACTTTTGTGCTGATTCCATCTGGTTTGTGTGCTTTGTTGGAGTTAAGGTTCTTTTTCAGAATCTCCACTCCCTTTATTGATATTTCCGGGTTGTTGCAGGATGGGTAGATGGACTGTCTATGCCAATTGATGTTCCAATTACATTGTCACATAACCTAGTTAATAAAATATGCAGTATTTAATTAATAAGGTTATCTTAAATTTAATATTAACAACAGCGTATTTATTAAGATTTTTGGTTTTAGTAATTACTGCTGCATTTTAATATTGTTTATAAAAGGTAATGTTTTTAGCTATAATACAATACAATAATTTGTGTCATGTTTTACTAACGATATATTTAGCCAAATTTTTGTTTTTCCCAAAAACAATTGCGAGCATGGTTGTATTATATATAGACAGTGACAGGGGAATTTGATAAAATTGTAGTGAATATGTTTCTTTGCCATGCAATTACTGGATGGTTCAACATTTTAAATAGATTTTAGCATCAATAATGTCAGCAGTACGAAAGACTGTATTTATAAAAGTCCTGATCAATATTTTGAGGGATTTCATCCTGATCGATTTCAGTTATAATCCTAAAATGGTGTGATTAGGTGGGCATTAGGCCAGGGATGTTGTCTGTTGAAAATGTGTTCTTTATATTGTTAGCTCATTGAAAAATCATACATTATTTTATTAAATTTATTATTAAATATTCCTTTTATTAGTAGTTTACTTGTCAACAATTTTAAAGATTATGTTATGTGGACTCATAAAATTAGCTATACAAAAAAAGTTTCATATAATATTGACATACCGGGTAATGATCATGAAAGGGTTTCTGTGAAATAGTATTTGGGAAATTATTGTATCTATTTGTAAAGCATAATAATGTTAAAAGGAAACAGTGTAAGGTAATTGTTTTTGGTCTATGTATCTTAAAGGGTTAATAAAACTAAAATTAAGAATATTCTACCAATAGTTTACTAGAGATCTTGTTGAAAATACAAACATTAAGTTGTATGGACAGCACCATTTTCATTGAAAGGTTGACGTCATGAGTTTGTGAATTTTTTTCATCCCAGATAGCCAGTTGCTGAAGTAGGAATACTAATGCCAAACCTGGGGTTGATTTCACATCATCAATTCAGATTCAGATTCCACCCACACTATACCAATTCCGATACTGATTCCAACGTTTTCGCATAATTTGTTTAATAACATCAAATAACAAAGTGACATATACGGTAGCAAGTATTATCAAATAAGTAAGTATTGTTCACGTTCTACATGCACTTGCTTAAAAAGTTAAAGCGGTACTTTAACTCAGAATGCAACGTTAACAACCTGCTTTTGTCTAAAGTAAAACCACAGACCAGTAATCAGGTGATTAATTATAATGCCAGTAATTGTTTAGTTTGCTTAAATACATGTATAAGTTATTTTGGCAAACACAATTGGGAGTTACAAATCTCTTCCAAGGGAGTTACAATATGTAGTAATGAAGACTTCCTGTTTTGTCTCCATATATATGACTTTATTTATGTATTTTCACTCTACGTTTTAAGCACCAAAATAGAAAAGTGCTTGTGTAATAAAAACATTGATTCCAGTATGCAGTTCCGATTCCGCTGCTTTCACATCGATTCCTCCCAAGCCGATGCCGATTTCAATTCCGCATAGTACGTTCATACTGTCCAAATCCGGAATTGGAGTTGGAATCAGCCTTTGCTTCTGCTTCTGGAATCTTAATCGCCCCAGGTCTGACTAGTACTTATAGTGATTTACTCTATACATGGTTGGTTTTCTGCCATGCCCAGGGCAGAAATAGGGGATAAAGGTATTTCTGCTGGGCAGAAACAGTTTGCCATTGATAGGAAAGTGCGACTGTTTTGTAGAATATGTTGTCAATGCCTTTCTGTCTATGTTGCAATCTGAGTAAAAGTACGAGTACATTCACATGAGTACAAGTACGTTTGTATAATAAAAATGTTGTATGTCTGCTTTGCAGTGCTTGCATTTCCCTTGTGATTCCCTTGTTTTAATGCAGTGGCTACAAATATTGTATTAAATGTATGCCTACTATCTTGTAATACTAGTAGTCACTGATCTAGTGTGCACAGTAACCAGACATAATCCTTAGGGGCAAAATCCCACAACTTGCATTCATTTATGTGCATTTTGTTTTGCCCATGCTGCATGTGTACAAAATATCAGATCCAAACCAAAATTATAATTTTTATTACGCAAGCAATATCTGGACAACTATCTTTACCACGTGTATGGCCTACATTTCAGATGTGTTGAGTGCAATAAAAGGTGTTTTGTATCTACGATTGGATTCGTACAAATCTCTTACGATTTTTTCTTACAGTAATTTTCTAAAATTCGTTTTTTTTCCGTTGCACCCTCAGTCTACTGTCATACAGTCATACACTCAGTGTGATATAATCATTGTATGTACATGTATATATATATATATGTATGTATGTATATGTATATATATATATATATATATATTCTGTTTTTGGGGTCACAGGAAGATGGCATCTAACATGCCATGTGACCACCATGTAACAAACACAGCTTTACCTTTTAAATGGTTGTTTTGTGTATACTGTTATTGTTGTTGCAATATAAAATGTTATTGATTAATTTATAATCATTATAAATATAACACTTTTTTTTATCAAATATATGAACACAACCTTGCATTCAGATTACATTGGACCTATTATTTGTATCATTAATGGAAACATTTGCTAATGAACATTGAGATAAATTTGTTTTTCCTTCCAGTGTACACCGTGAGGGTGGAAGTCAGCGATGTGACACTGGTTGTTCCATCTGAGACATGGGAGGGAGAAGGAGCCTTGATGAGATGCACACTTCTAGACAAGAGTGTATCTTTCACACGTGTATACTGGTCCAAGGGCAGCAAAGCTAATGATGTATTCGTGTATTTTGTTAGCAGCAAGCGGGAAGTAAAGAAAAGTGACTTCGAGGACAAAACAGTGATGGGACGACAAGGCGATAATGCTTATGTATATGAACTCTACATCAACCGCTTAAATCTAACAGATGAAGATATATATTTTTGTAAATTTGGGGTAAAACAAAACCAAACACAACTAACAGTGAATGGTGAGTATTTAATCTAAATCACATATATTTATCGTTATATTTAACGTGGCTTTGTTTTTGAGAGTAATGCACAGTATTTTTTAAATAACATCTGAAGTTTTGTGCCAGATTGTGTTTGTGTTGTTAAGGAACTTACCAGTACAAAACTATAAGTTTATACTAGAAGTTACACCTGTCATGTAAATTTACTTCTATTGTAAATTTACCATTTGTATTTATGGCATTTCGTTCAGTATGCCAGGGGTTCCCAAAATGGGAACGCATGAGTATGCGAGAGTTTCTCGTGAGGTATAAATACTTGTCATCACCTATGTTCATAACTTGCTATTCTCAAAACGAATTACTGTTTTTCTCTATTAAGATACATCAAAAGTAATGTGATAAATCAACATACACGATGTGGCATTGTGATTTTCCTGCATCACAATTAATATTTTGCCCATGACCTCCATCATGCATTGCGTATGTAATTGCAAACAATGTTGATAACAGTAATATATGTGAATTACATTACAAGGACAACATATGATATATATAACATTCCTGCATGGAGTTGTCACTCTTAAAATTTGCCTATGGTTTTGACAAAAAAACATTTGGGACCAGAATTTCAACAAAATGTACAATGGAATGTCTAAACGTTTTGCGTTCGGCATCCATTTTTTAACACTTTGATCACACACCTTTTGCTAGGCAACAAATCACACGAGAGATATGTCAGTTGTATGGTTTTGTGCTCAGCTACTCATGTTCGCATGCAGCTGACACTACATGTAAGCTGGAAGGAAGAGTTAATTAATCTGCTTATTACATATATATATATATATATAATATATATAAAATTATATATGTATATGTATATAATGTATATATATATATATATATAATATAATGCTAGATATATGCCTAGATTATGTTATCAGTGCACCCCTGTGTGACAATTACTGGGGTACTCACAATGTTCATGCAGTATCTGACATATAGCATATATGTTCCAACTGACCAGGTACTGTTAGTTGTTCTCAACAAAACTTTGTGCCACTGTTTGTCATAGTGTTAGTCATGACAGTATTGTCCAACATTTAGATACAATGTCCCTTAATATATATAGAGAAATACAGAGATTTCACTAAAGATTGACTGTGTAAAGTACGATGACGTTACTGTTTCAGTGAAGCCACAAGGTGTGACTATAACTGGGCTAGCCCAGTCCGACACAGAGAACACAAAGAAAGAGTTGAAGTGTCATGTGACTCGAGTGAAACCTGAAGCAGACATCTACTGGAGAAAGGGGCCCAAAGGCCCACTACTGCAGAGAACTGTGACTAAGTCAAAGAAGTCAGACGGAACCTTTAAAGTCCAGTCAACTTACACAGCGTCCTTTAGTCGCAACGACCACAACACAACGTTGTATTGTCTTGTCAATCCACATGGAACTAGTTTCTGGAATAACAATACCAGTGCAACTGTTAGTGTTAACTGTGAGTATTGGGTAGTGACTTTGGGTGTAACAAAACAATGTTGCGGATATGTCCTACTAATTTCTATCATAACTAACAGCACTTGTGTGCAACTGTCAAAGGATGACATATTTCACAAATTATGTATCATATTGTTCTGGTAAGGTAAATCATCTTTAAAACAAACAGCCATTTGGGATGAACAGCCATGAGTAAAATTTAAAATATGATGCTAATGTTTATTATTATGAATAATAAAAAAATTGTATTTCGGGTTTCTCATGATTCAACATATTAATAAAATTGGATCATATGCTAATGAATTGTACAATAATAAATCAATATACTTGTGTGATATTCACTAAGTTTCACTAAACTGTTTCAGACCCACCCAGTACCGAAGTTAAACAGACTAGTTCTGATAATCCAAAAGATGGGATTTCAGTAACACTGACCTGTGACGTCACCACCGGCAATCCCACGACCAATATCAAAGTGACATGGAAGAAAGGCAGCACACAAATAGCATCCATTAGACACTACCAAATAAGTGGCAAAGATTTGACAATAAGTCCACTTGACCATTCCCGGGACGACGGCGACTACTCGTGTGCTGCAGAGAATGCTGTAGGACCTGGACCCTCCAGTGCAACATTTGCACTTCTGGTTAACTGTGAGTACTGTTTTATTTGATAACATACAAAGATACGAAATTGAACAAACACATTAGATAATAGAAACTTTAGTCTTAGCACAGATGGTTTCAGACAGACTCTGTTGCATTAATGTTCTCAATATAAATATACTAGTAAAAAAAAACACAATTCTCTGTTGTAAGTCCTATAATTTAATTATATAGACATAATGTTTATCATCGGTAGTGGGTGCATGTGAGATATATGGCGGGAGGTGCCATCTGACAACAATGGAAGCCTGGATTCTGTTTTGCAGTGACCTCATCAGTCTCTGTACTCCAAAGTGTAACATCACTCTCCATTCTTTAATGAAGGTAACTGAACTGATGGATGTTGGCCAGTTGTCTAGGAGAAATGTGAAGCTAAAAGCAAACTGTAAATGCTGCTGCTCTCAGGCATGTTTGCAATATCTGTGCGATATAACGTCAGCTATCAGGCATCAATTCAATTCAAATTCAAATATATTTATTGTCCCTCGTGGGGAAATTTTCTTGTGGTGTTCGCTATTAATTCAGCAATAAATAAATAAATAAACATGTGTAACTGAGAACACTGACCACACAGACACACACCATCGATCTATAGATAAATAATCATGGTATAGTTGTAAAAGAATACGATAAAAACAAATACTAAGAATCACCAATCAGTATAAGTCACAACCATCAACAGCTGGGGAAATAAGTTATACATCGCAAGTAGCCCTAACACACACACGCACGCACGCACGTACCCATGCACGCACGCTCGCATGCATGCACGCACACCTTATCCTGCCTACAACATGCTTGATCTTATCCTTATGCACCAATCTGTGATTCAATGAATTGCATATTATTAAAATAGCACAGAACAATCAGCCAGTTGTTAGGAAACATCATTGCAGCATTGTCTTGCTGAAACTAGATCTGATTCCGATGGTGGAGCATGAACATTTATAGTTCAGGAATGAGGATTACCTCTATATTTGTATCTATGGGCAATGAGACTGTCACCAATGAACACTGCAGATGCTCACTTTCAGTGTTCCATGTTCCTGTGATATGTTACCTACATGCCTGCAGTGAGCACTACAAGTGCAACACTGATCAAGCTCAAAGAGTTATGGCAACGGGCGATGATACAATGTTACCAAATAAAATTGGTGTCCTGCCATCTGGAGTCTTAGTTATTAAATATTTCCTGGAGATGACCTAAAGCCACAATAGTTATCTGGATGTATCTCTTCGGTCAATGTCAGCTGACGATTCAGGAGTATGTGGGTGAGTAGGCCTGTCTTCCCAGTGATAAATCTACTGCAGGGCAATGCATCGATAGGTAGTTCCCGCAGTCTTATTTATCTCCCTTTTTGTAGATGATGGAGTTACTGTTAGTATTTCGGAGGTATGATGGACCTTCTTTCAGATCTTACTGATAAGTTCATAACGTTTGTTTGCCAGCTTCTCGCCACCGAACTTGAAAATGTCTACTGAGATGCCATTCGGGTCAAAACCGTTATTGTTTTTGTTTGCATTGTAGCAAGCCGGTCCTGTTTTCAGGTTGGCGGCATGTCAAGGAATGCTTTGTCCTCTCTGGGTGTTGTGGAATGGACAGGACGATGTTTCGTCTGTCACCCTTGATTCACGGTGAAGGAACTGTTCAAAATGCTCATTTGACTTTGCTCGTGACAAGAGCGCGCGATAGTGTAGTGGTAGCACATCCGCCTGACATGCCAGCGCTCTGAGTTTGAAAAACGAACCGGACAGGCATGTATATTTGATGTAAGAACCTGGCAATCAACATTGGGGACTGTGTATCCCTCGTGACTCGGAGATCACGTTAATGTCGGTCCCGTCTTAATTCGGGATGTAAAGCAACGACTGATTACAACATGCACCCTGGCAGTGATCACCGTCTGTGCCAGCATAAAAAGGTCGGCTTGGCGATAATGTTCTGAAAAAGGTGGAATGAGATATTTTTTATTACTGCTCACGTAACCCGCCTGGTTCATAGGGGCGCTGCATTATTGAATGTTTCACCAGTGGACGCCAGTCTTCACGGTTGTGTGCTAATATCTGAGTTTCTCCGAAGGTCTTCCCAATACATTCTGCAATATTGTCTGACCAATTCTTCCTCTGTCTTCCCTGTCTTCTTTTCCCCGGAAACCTTTCTTGTAGTATTGATTTTGCGAGCTCGCTTGATCGTGTTACAAGACCATACCATCTCAGTTTCTTATTTTTTACTGTGGTCGGCAGGTCTTCGTAATGTCCCACATGTTGAGTGATGATTTTTCTGATTTCATTTTGGGTGATGTGGTCAGGTAGGAAATATCGAGGATTCTTCAGTAGCATTTAATTTCCACTGCAGAATTTCTTCTTTGTAATTCCGCTGTGAGGATCCATGATTCGCATGCATACAGAAAGATGGAAAGGACCAGTGTACGTACTAGTTTAAGTTTGGATTTCAGTGCGATGTTCTTCTCTCTCCAAACTGGTTTCAATTTCGCCAGTGCTGCTAATGTTTGCGCAGACCTTGCAAGGATTTCGTTCCTAGAACCCTCATAATTGATGATAGCTCCGAGGTACTTGAACTGATTTACTGTTTCCAGTTCGCGCCCATTGGCAGTTATTCGGGACCTCATTCCATTTTTGCTGTTTGTTATTAGCTTCGTTTTTTCTGTGCTAATTTCCATTCCATATTTGGCTGATGTTTCGTCCAGTCGGTTCGCAAGGTTAGCAAGTTCCTCTTCACTTCCAGCCAACTCGTTGATGTCATCAGGGAACCGTAGGTTGGTGATGATGCGTCCTCCAATGTTGACTGTGACAGTATGATCTTCCAGGGCATCTGTCATTATTCGTTCCATGAATATGTTGAATAATGAAAGTGACAAGAGGCATACTTGACGGACTCCGACTGATGTGTGGAATCATTCACCTGCAGTGCCTTGCACCAGTACTGCGCTGCTATCTGTAACGTATAGCTGCTCGATCGTGTGTACTAGTTTTCGTCCAATATTGTAGTTCTTCATTGTCGCCCATAGTGCGACATGCCACACCCTATCAAATGTCTTCTTGAAATCAATGAAGACATGGAATTGTTCATGTTGATGTTGAAGGTAGTTCTCATCCAGAACACGAAAATTGAATATTTGTTCCATGGTGCTTCTTCCACTGCGAAAGCCGGCCTGTTCATTGGCGATGATCTCTTCTACTTCTGGTTTCAGTATATTCAAGATGATTCTCAGCATCACTTTGCTCGCATGGCTAATGAGGCTGATGGTTCGATAGTTTTGACATCATTATAGGTTGCCTTTCTTGGGGAGAGTAATTAGCAGTGATTGGGTCTATGTTGTTGGCCACTCGCCAGTCTGCCAGATTTTGTTGCAGATGTTGGTGAGGATGTCTGTCACCGTTTCTCCTCCGTTCATTATAAGTTCTGCTGGGATGTTGTCAAATCCAGCAGCTTCTCCTCAATAATCATACAGCTATCTTCATTTCTTCACGTAAAATTGGAAAGTCGTCCTCATTTGATGATTCTTGGCTGACTAAAACACTTGGATCTCCGTTGGTCTGGCAGTTGTATAACTCCGAACAGTACTCCGTCCATCTGTTGATAATTTTGTTATCTTCGGTGAGGCATTCCAATAAAGTTGGTAGTCATCGCTTCTAGATCATCTTCAAGTGTGAGCAGTGGTGCAAACTTCCCTCCAATTGTTGCTTGGAATGACGCCAAGATCGCAGGGTCTTTCAGTTTGTCCAAGTTGAACTTGAGCCTGGTATTCTTAGGTTTGTTGATCTTTTTCAGCCGTACTTTGAAGTTCATCTATACGATGTATTGATGGTCACTTCCTATGTCTGCTCCTGGGAACGGCCTTGATTTGGCCCTGTTGATTCCACATCTGAATCGATTTTGCACCAGTTTGTAGTCAAAATGATCGTGACCTCTTCCGTTAGGTGCATGCCATGTTCATCTTCGGGATGATTTATGTCTTCCAAGTGTGTTTGCAAGCACCATGTTGTTGTAGTTGTAGTCCGGCAAGCGCAGCCCCCTCTCAATAGTTGTAGTATTAAAGAAAGGACCACTGGAATCTTTCCATTCTGCATGTGCAGCGACACCCACTTTGGCATTCCAGTCACCCTGGACAATCAGAATATCCTTCTTATCTATCACGTCGACGATGTCCTGGAGTTGATTGTGAATTGTGGGATGCGGCTGTATGTGGCTGCACCATAACAAGCTCTGGAATATTTCAATTTTTATCAAGTTTTATCCAGGACACAGCGGTGACGTTTATACAGTTGGTTTAATAAAAGTCTAATGATGATGCTGGATTATGCTGTTTTAGCAAACGTTTTATAATTTATTTGTATTTTAGTAACTTTTACATGGTGTGCCCGTGTCCAGTTGAATTGCACCTGTGTTGCGACATTGCTGGTCGACCAGGCGTGACGTTGACAACAAGAACATAGAACATCCATTCCTACAGCATGATCACATACAATAGGACTGAATTACTGCTGATTAGATCTGCCTCTGTTACCCGACTTTACCCAGCTCTGGACAATTGTGTTGCACCTGCTTTATCATAGATGTGTTAGTGAACCATTGTAGTCTTAGAATACCCCTAATTGCATTCTAAGTTGCACACTATGTTGCAGTTGCAAACTGAGTATCAAACCATATGTGATCGTGCCATTGATGTATTGCTACCATTTATTTCAAATGTACCTGAGTGAATTGAGCTTAGCACTGGTATTCTCAATCAAGAACAATAACACGTGTCGCGTATATCTTTTCCATGCATGTGAATGTTTCTCCCAAGGGCCAAACAGAATTCTTCTGGGACATTAGTGAATCACACTTGATTGCTTATGGGATCATTTACAGCTATATTTATCAATGTTAATGTCATATTTGAGAAAAATGTTTTGTGTTTTGAAAATGATCAAGAATGGTAATAATCATTGTTATCTTTTTCCTCATACAACTTAAAATTAATTGATATAATTTTTTGAAATATTGTGTAAGTAAAATTGCATACTGAAAGGATTATAAATGCAAAAAATTAGTAAATCAGTTCACCCATACGGAGAAGGGGATGTGCAGTTTTCTTTCTAAGTACAATGTGGTTGCAGAAAGTTAGAATGAATTAAAGGCAACGTTTTGATGTTATGCACCTAAAAGATTTAACACAAAGTAACCATTTGCAACCACAAGCACATTTTTTACAGCAGTGGTTTACTTAGAATGTGCTCTCAAAGTCGTAGATTCTACTGTAATCTCCGTTAACATTAAGGCTTACTGGTGATGCAAAGACTTGGCTAGAAGCAGTCAATAAACGAGCAGCGTTATTTTTACCACGGAGCTCCCGGCACGTAACCAATTCCTTCTGAACCTGGTTCAGTTGCCAACACATGTTGTGGCATATAATTTGTTGGATTTATACAAGATGGGTTTGCAATAAAGACGTGAATTTGTAATATGCCAAACTGTTCTGCATGTGGGTGTAGCAATACTACTGTGAACAATTTCTTTGAACTTTTTTGAACAGATCTGAAGTAAAACAACGGATTCATAACATTGGTTGGAAACAGTCGCAGTATAATGCACTTTGGCTCATTTTGAAGAAGTTATATCACCAGTTAATGGGACAAGATCCGATGAAATGTCGACGACGTAAGGTTTTGAAGCTGGGAGCAGTGTCAACAATATTTTTAATCACGATATATGGTGATGGGTTCAAGTCATATTTCATGTTGTTGAACTATACCAAGGCCTTCTCATTCAAGCCAAATACTAATACACAAAAGTCCCTATACTGGAAAGTAATCCCCAAACACTGTTGAAAAAAACATTGGCTTGTATTGTGCCGGAAGCTGGTTGGATGTGAACAAATGTTTTTATAGATCTAAAATTATGGATTTACAGTACATAATAAATTATTATATGGATAGGCTTAATGCAAATAGGATGTACTTATGACTGCCATGCCCATGTACTAGTTACATATGTTATACCAGGTACAGCAAGCAAGTCGGAAAATGGTATCAAGTATATTATTATGTGAAACAGCTTGGTAGGTTGGAACCAGTTTAATCATATTGATTATCACCAGGTCACACAGTACATGTCTAACATATACATTTTTGTCAATATGAGCTCTACTGCCTACTGGTGGTTCAAGTATTCCCAGCTGAGAAGGATGAGCATCTGACACGAACACATCACTGCGCCCACTCCAGTTCCTGATCTACTATCAATTCTGTACACAGGTAACGTTTCAATGTGAACATAGTTGTACACTCGTTGTAGATAAGCCGATCGTGACTGTGGAGACACCGGACCCAGTGGTAGAAGGACATCTAGTGACCATTACCTGTTGGTCACAAGCTAGACCAGCTGTGAACAAAGTCATATGGAAGAAAGGTCAAAATGTCATCATAGCATCCACTGATAACAGATACACTGGAGGGACTGTCCAGAATCCTTCACTGACTATTAAGAACGCCACTAGGAGAGACGCAGGACAGTACACATGTCAACCGGTCAATGTAATTGGACGTGATAGCAAAACAATGACACTTCAAGTGTATTGTAAGTACATTGATGATAGTATATATATAACTTCAGATAAACCCTATTTATATATATATATATATATATATCTATATATATATGCATATATATGTATATAAATATATATAATATACATATGTATATATATGAGCTATTTGTCGAAGTATATATTACTTTGTGTGAAATGTGTGAAATAAAAAATAGTTCTGACAGTCTGATTTCTTTCATAGAATAGATCTTACCTATGAGCCTGAAGACTGTTTGATATACATGGTCTTTGAGCTTTGTTTCGTGGCAGTTGATATTATAGCACAATACGCATGATCTTTTTGTTACGTTCTCATCAAAGCCGAATTAATGAAAAACACAACAACTGCTACTAAAGTGGCACAGCATCTCATCAAGGTCACAAATATTTGGAGACAAAAAAGACCAGTAACATTCGCATTTGGTGAACTTCAGATAAACCCTATGGTCAAGCAACGGTGACGCCAATAAGTGTGACAGTGGCCGTAGGAGGACATGTGTCTTTAATCTGCCATTCACCAACAGAGTCTGGCAACCCAACACCTACCTGGTATGTTTGGAGCAGAGAGAACAGTGCCTTCAGCAGCAACACAACTGTACTAACTCTGACACCTTCAGCAGTGGGCGAATCTGGCAATTACAGGTGTTATGCTGGCAACTGGCTTGGACAGAGTGACTACTCGGACTGGACCACTGTTACAGTGCAAGGTGAGTAAATGAGTGAGTAATTATGAGGTGGTATGATATGAATGATTGTCCATTTACAAGAACAGTTGCATGTTTTAAAATTACATTTGCTGCAAGTCACCGTGTTGCTGTGTCGCGCGTGTAGTGTATTAGTCAGGGATGTTAGGGATTTTTTGGTTCAGATTCTTCCAAAAGCACCAAATTTGGCCCATATGTCGTCCATACCGTATTATTTTGATTTCTGACGGGCGCCAAGACGGGCGCCCCCCCCCCCGCGGCTGCCATATTGGCGAAATCCAATAGGTCCGCCACCCGGGTTAGACAATGAAAGATTAGCAGTTAGTACTAAACAATTGAACAAAGATTATTCAGGAACAATTTTTATTAAAATACTTCGGAAATGACATCTGCTGACAAAATGCTATCATTATGCTGCTACGCCGCTACATTCATTTAAATGTTCAAAATACAATACAAGGACCGCTTTTGCAACAATATACCAATGATTCCCAATTATTACTATTACTACCTATACGTTCTGGCTTGCGCTCTATCATGCCTGCATTAAGTACTACTGGTCATCACCGCCCTCGTTATTAACGCACCCGCCTTGAGGTCAAAGTCACCCCTCAAGGTGAGCTTTGAGGTTATTATCCTCGGGGTAATTATCCCATACGGCGTTGATGCGTTGGGTACCACTCTTCATTTGGGCCTCCAGAAATGGTACGATGTGGAGCGGCCCGTACTCGCTGAATGTCGTTGCTGTTGTGGGGCGCACCATGTGGATCACTGCCGCCATATCCAACACCACGACAGTGGCTTGTTTGGCAGCAGCTGCGCGGCCAGAGGGTGCATTGAGGCATGGAAGAATGTCGGACTTCGTCCCAGATCGCAGCAGACCCTTGATCCGCCAAGCTCAGTGGCTCTCTGTGATTTTCGAACCGAAAAAAGTCCGTCATGTCGGCATCGGGACGCGACTGGAGTGAGAGGAAAAGTTACGTGACTGAGGTCATGTTCTGCCTCTGTACACCATTGTCCTTCCTCCCTTTTTCTTGGGGTCAGGTCGTTTGGCGAAGGTTAGCATGCTGTTCCGCGTGATGGTATCAGATACTGGTACTGAGGCCTTTTCCAACCTTTCCATGACGTATGCTGCGTGAAGGGCTTGGCCAGCTTCACGGATTTGAGATAGAGAGGTAGCGACGGCCTGTTCCATGACATTCTGTGTATCGAGTGTTACAAGCTCATGACTTGTAGCAAGAAAAGAGTTGCCCAGCTTTTCTACCTCCTCGACGAACGATAGTACATCCTTTCGAAATTTGCCTTGGATGCTGTGTCCTTCCTCCATGATAAGCGATGGATGACGATGGTGGGTCGTGGATGGCCTCGAACTCCTCAACAATACGTGCGCAGTCAGGTCTGGCCAGCATGAACAGTGTAAGGGCCTCGGGGTTCTCTTAGAGTCCAGCTGCTCCGCCGTGCGCCTGGAGGCTTTTGTTGGACTGTTCATGCGCTTGGTCCTTGGTAATGAAGCTGAACTTTCTAACTGATTTCTGCACAACAATTCAGCATGAACTTCAGGGTGTTTCTCGGCTAGCTCGACCATATCACATACATGTACTGGCAACCAACGCTCGTAATTCGTGTGGTACATGGCATGAAACCAGCCGCAGAGTTTGACACATGCGTGCACATATAGTGCGAAGTCCACCTCCGCAGGGACCGCACAAGGCGAATCATCAGCAGCTCCAGCTCGATTATGGTTGACCAGAAATTGCACTGGGGTACAGTTTGGGAACATCGATTCCACGTATCGATTGACTCAGGTGGGCCCATTACATTATTGCAATACTCCGAGTAGGCGGTCTGCTTGAGCAGGTACAGCGACACGAGGGAGACTTGATGGGCGTATCTCGTGCGTTTGATGTGATGCACATTGAGCGCAGACTGTGCGCGACCGGATGTAAGGACCTCCGCCTGAGAAAGGACGTTGGCCCACCCTATAGTCGCGCAGCAGCTTGCCTATCATAAGATGCATCTTGTCTTCGGTGTGCAGCGCGCCCATTACAACAACCAGCTTGTCTTCTCCAAAAGTGTCAGGGTATTGCCATTGGATGAGTTTGATGATAGCATACAGTGGCTGATATGCACCGAGAACGCTGGTCTGGCCGGGGTTGAGGAACTCAGTGCCCTGCATCGTCGGCTCCATCGCGTGCTTCATTGAAGATGCGGATGCGGCCTTGTCGGGGAAGAGGGGATAGACGCCGATTTCGGCAGGAGGCTTCACCGACTCGTCGCTTTCTAGCAACGAGTTGCATCACTATATAGCATGCGTTGTGAAAACTAGACACCCAAAAACCAAATAATTGTTTTAATATAATTATGATGATTATTGTACCTCCAATAACAATTGCTAATCCAATATGACCTTTTGCGTGACCTTGAGGGGTGACTTTGACTCAAATCGTCGAAATAAGATCAGAATCGGATTCATCGACCTCGAAAACCCCTTAAAAGTGGTATTATTTTTGGAAGAATCTGAACCAAACAGTCCCTATAATGCCCTAACATCCCTAACTGTAGTGTATGTTTTGATGATTGTAACTATGCGATCAATATTGTTGCAATATTACATGAAGCTCTGGGTGGCCGTGATTTGTTATGTTGTATTTTCGTTTATTACAGTTCCACCAGAAATGCCTACACATTTTAAAATACTCAACAACTCAACATCGGTCGCCCTAACCCTCCAGTGGCACCCTGAATTCAGTGACAATTACCCTCCGCAGGTATTCACCATACAGTACACGGCAGTTAACCAGCCTAACTTGTTTTATGGGAAGATAGTCACTGCTAATGGGAGCAAACAACAGCAAGTGACAGTTGTTGGGCTGGAGCATGAGACGTTGTACAAGTTCACGTTGTTTGCACGCAGCAACGACACGGATGTCATCAGAAGTGGTGTAACTACAGCGTCAGGCCGGACAACAGGTAGGACAGTAGGACATGGATAAAGATCGATGAAAGACACTGGTCATTACTGTACCTCATAGACAAAATGGAAGACATAATAACCTCATTATGTTTTATTGTCACAGCCATCAATATATTGGATTTTGAAATACAATAAAACCTATCATAACAGTCATCGTCTGGTCTGCGCAATATTATCGTTATAGGCAGGTTACCGTTATGGAGATTTATATGACTTGGATACAAACTAGGTGGTGCCACACTATTATGAATGGTTACGTTGACGTTCGCTAGTTGGTACTGTCGAGAAACGATACAAACCTACAGTTAACAATAGTAGTACACTACGCAACTTGCTATATTTAATATTTATCCAACATAAAGTGAATTCATAATTTCCCATGAATAATACGTCATATTCAATTGCAAATGCAAAGTGCCGTCGGTTATACACGAAAATATATATCTTCACCGCTATTAGTAAAGGTCATGGACGTCCTTGTCGCAAGTGATGTCGCATCAAAATATAATGTTTGTATTCCTTGCAGTGTGTACACGGGAAGATCAAACTGCAGTCGTTGAGTCACACGTGACGTCGTCAGCTCGTTGAGGCGACTTTACAAAGCTTCCTTTACACTGCCTCCAGATCTCTCCAGCTAGGCCTAACAGCCTTAGATAAATATTCCAACAGAGCCTACCACCATCATCATCATCATTGTGCAGCCGTAGTATCCCGTGGTTGGGCGAAGGCCTCAGCATATCATTTCCAAATATGCCTGTCTTGCGCTATCCTCTGCCAGATGGTGCCCTTCCAGTACTCGTCTAGTTCGTCTCTCCACAGTCTCGCCGGTCTTCCTCTAGATCGTTTACCTTCGTAAGGTCTCCAAGTTGTGATACGCGATGTCCATCGGTTATCTCGTAGTCTGCTGATGTGCCCTGCCCATGTCGACTTCTGTCTTCTGCTAGCTTGTTCTTTGCCAGGATGGTGTGAGCCCATGTTTCCGCTCTGTATGTCATCGTTGTCTCTTCAAGCAGGTTCCAAAGTTACCCTAGAAGATGTCGCGGTGTTTGGCCAATGCTGTCCAGCCGGCAGTGATCCTTCTTTGAATTTCCTTGTCTTGGTTTTTGTCGCTGATACTGTATCGCTGTCCCACATAGGCGTAGCTTTCAACGTTCTCTATCTGCGTCGTGTTGATATATAATGGTGTGTCATTTTCTAGCATCACTTTTGTCTTCAAGATGTTCATCTTGAGACCTTGTTTTCACTTTCATCAGCTAGCTCCTGCAGCATGTTTTGTAGTTCTTGCGATGTAGTAATGCATATGAGTATGTCGTCGGCGAAGCGAAGATGGCTGATATATTCTCCGTCTATCATCAAGCCTCTGGTTTCCGAGGTCAGTCTTCGGAATATCCTTTCGAGTGTTGCTGTGAACGGCTTGGGCGATATGGTGTCACCCTGTCGTACTCCTCTCTTGATGCTGATCTTGTTGCTCTTTTTGTGTAGGCGGACGGTCACCGAGCTGTATATGGTGTATATATGTCTTTCAAGAGATCGATGTACACATCTTCTATCCCCTGTTCTTGAAGGGTCTGTATTGCTTGAGTTTGCACCGAGTCGAATACCTTCTCGTAGTCGACGAAAGCGATGCACAGCGGGATATTATATTCTCGGCACTTCTGTTTCAGTTGGTTTACGACGTGTATGTGGTCTGTCGTTGAGTACCTGCTTCTGAATCCTGTTTGCTCTCGTGGTTGGTTTTCGTCCTGTGTCTTCTCTAGTCTATTCGTTAGTATCTTTGTGAGTAATTTGTAGATGTTTGATAACAGAGATATCGGTCTGTAGTTCTTTAACTCTTTCTTATTTCCCTTCTTGAAGATTATCACCATATTTGCGTTCTTCCAAGCGGTGGGTATTCGATATGATATCTTCTCCTGCTTTTAATGTTTCAATGTTTACATGGTCGTTGCCTGATGTCTTCCCATTCTTCACATCTCTTAGCGCAGCTTCCACTTCCCATGGTGTTATCTCTGGTAGCTCTTTCGGGTCGGTGTGAATTATGGTACTCTGTTCACTGTCATATAGCTCGGTGTAGAATTCCTCTATTCGTTCCATGATCATACTTTGGTCTTGTATTTCTCTACCATGCTTGTCTATAAGTGTAATCAGTCTGTATCGGCCTAATGCATGCGTTCTTCTTGCTTTCTTCAGGCTCTTTGATGACATAATCGTTTCTCGTATGACGATCTCTTGTTTGTACTTTCTGATGTCCTTCTTCGCTTTCTTTTTGATGGTCTTGCATATCTCTGCGTACTCTATTTGTTTTTTTACGATCGCCGTTATCCACCATTTCTCGTCTGTTCTTCATTAGTGCTAGTGTCGGTGACGGTATTCTCGTCACTACATGCATGTTGAATGCTTTGGCTACACTTGTTGCACTTAGTTGGATCATCTCAGTGATGTTTTCGCTCATGGTGTCAATTTCGTCTAGTTCCTGTAATGTCTCGAATCGATTTCGCAATTCAAGTTGGAATTTGATCTTTTTTCTTCCGATTTGTGTGGTATCTATACTCGGTGGTCTCTTGTTTACCAAATTCTTCCTTTCAGCCTTGACGTCTAGTTTGATGTTGGTCTTTACCATTCTGCGGTAACTTCCAATGTTGACTTGGTTGATGACAGTTACGTCAGTGACCATGTCTGGCTTGTTTGTCAGGATGTAGTCAACTTGGTTCTTCGTTTCTCCATTTGGGCTTTTCCATGTCCATATCTCCTCCCTGCTTTCTTATGGCACATGGTATTCATGATTTTGTACTTTCTTGATGTGGCCCATTTTACCAAGGTGTCGTCTCTTTCGTTTCTCATACCTAGGCCAAATTTGCCTGTTGCCGTTTCCGAAATGTTTGTTCGTTTCCCTCCTTGTGCATTAAAGTCTCACATCACAATCGTGTAGTGTGGGTTGGCTTTTCTAAGGTCTCATCCATGTCGTTGTAGAAGTTGTCTGTGTCTTCTTCTGAGTATGATGTTGTTGGTGCATATACTTGTACTATCTTCAACTTGTAGAGCTTTGTTATGCATAGAACAAGTTTTGCTACTCTGGGGTTGATGCTGTTAACCTTCACTATATTGTCTTTCCATTTCTTGTTTATGAGAAAGCCAACTCCAGCTTGGCCGTTGTTCGCTGTGGAAAGGTATAGTAGATGGCAGCTTTGAAAGGTAGTGAAGCATTCCTCTCTTCTTCTGACTTCTCCGATCCCAACCACATCCCATATCAACTTGGTTTCCCTAAGTTTTTCCTCCAGTTCTTGTATCTGTTCATCTCTTAGTAATGTTCTAAAGTTATATGTTGCTATCTTCAGTCTACTTACCTTCTCTCAGCGGCTCTTCTTGACCCAGAGACTTTGCTAAATAGCGGTAAGAGAGAGACAGGTCTGTAGTTGCACACATTTCGTTTATCTCCCTTCTTGTACACAGGAACAACATTTGATATTTTAAAACAAGTTGGAAAAGTTCCACAGTTTAAGGACATATTAGAAAGCATAGTTAGTGGACCTGCTAATTCGGCAGCACATTCCCTACGGATTACACCTGATATATGTATACTATTAGGAAGTAATTCGGAACTTTCAAAAGTGGTCATTACATACAGCTTATGCAGCTTACCTCTACAGTAGACAGGTGGCTGCTAAGGCAGGTTTTACTGTATATTGTTTTACAGTGTTATTATTTGACAAAATGCATCAGCATTGGATTGATATATAAACGTGGGTTCATAATGACATGGACGTTATGAAAATATAACTGCTGATAGTGATTTCGAATAACGCCATATGTAGCCTGATGGTGTAAATATATTATCGGTTATCAATATGAAACAAAACGCAATTGCAAGTTGACATATGTATGTGCAATTAATAAACAATTGCATAATTATAGACCACATATATTATTTAATGCAGCATCACCAGAAATCGAAATAGAAGCAACTGACCTCCAGGTGGATCACATGACTGTCACATGGTCAGATAAAAGACATAGTTCCCGACGTAACATATCCACGTATACAGTTGTGTCAGTTGTTGTACACTACAAACGGGACGGTGGAGAGGAGAGCCGTTTTCCACCAGAGGGCAGTGTCGATGCCAAACAACAGACGGCAGTCATCTCTGGACAGTTTGATACCGAGGCAACTTATCAGGTTTGGCTGAAAGTGTACGAAGGTCAGCTGACGTTTCCGTCCAGGATAGGACAACGCGTTGAAGCTACCTCTAAAACAGAGAAAGGTACAGAACCCCTATTATTAATTATTTGAAAGAAAGGCACACAACCAATATAACTAATTATTTAAAATAAACAATATTAACACGCATATTTAGTTACACAAAGAGGATAAGTATGGCGTTTATACAAATAAGTAACATACATATCGACAGTAAATTATGTAACGACGATGGGCGTTGTTCTGTAGCTGCGCTCAAAATGTGCCAAAAAGCTACTTTCAGCATAAAAACAACACGTATTAATTGGAAGATGCTTTATCACCCTACGTCCACTTGAGTCCCATAATCTGGATATGACGTTTGCGCATACCTAGTCATGTTGCCATGATCATCGTTTATCATTTCTGGATTAGCTGTGCGTGTGATTGCCTGAAGATTTGTTTCTGGTTTATATTTTGTCCAAGAAAACTGGTTTGCCATCTTGTATGTTAATAGTTTGATGAATGAAAAACTGTAGAGCCATTGTTTCATTGAATTAGGTATGTAATAAAATTGTATCAAACTAACTTACTTATGTTTATTTTACAAATGTGGTGCATGTTTGTACGTTACTCATGTTGTAGGATGCAGTTGCGGCACAATTGCAATTATTGTAGCCGTTTTGGGCAGCCTCCTTGTTGTCTGCATAGTTGGACTGGTGGTTGGCTTCATTTGGAGAATAAGACAGCAGTCACGTTGCAAAAGTACAATGACTTCCATATTTGAAAATGCATTTGTTTTTAAGTCTAACATTATTAGTTCCCATGCCTAATCATGTATGCATGACACACATACAACATTATTTGATACATTTAGTAAATTTAATTAAATGAATTATAATCCTATGTTGTATTTTGTTCTAACCAGATAACTCAAGGATACGTGTTTTAACAACTAGAGGCACCTACTAAGAAGAAATTGTGGTACTGTGGAGTAAGCGTTCCTAGACGGTTGGTGCTGAGTGGGTGTTGGTGGTATCTCGCCTAATTGTAACGACGAGTTTATCTTTATTGAGAACATAGTACTTAACTCTTGCTGTTGCTGTTTCAGAAGGTCCTGATCAAGCGAGGTATTTTTTCTGTGTTTATACAGGTCGTCATTTTCATAGATAGGTTTATCGCAGATACTATTTAGCCATTATTTTAGATATCGTGATAACCATGGAAACAACGGTCAGTTATTATTAATAAACAAGAAAACACACAATCTGCTCACTATCTCCTTTCGTATATATATATATATATATATATGTATATATATATATATAAGTAAAATATATGTATATTCTATTCACCCGCTATAAATATTAGGGAATAAAATATTGCAGACAGAAATGACACAATTCATTTAGAATAGAATGTTCTAACAATGGATTTATCGTAATGAACAGGCTTTGGACAATGCGTCCTTTCTAGACTCGATTTTGTTATGGACAGGTATCCTCTAAGCCTAATGCATGTTTCTTATTGATAACCGATAATATATTTACACCATCAGGCTACATATGGCGTTATTCGAAATCACTATCAGCAGTTATATTTTCATAACGTCCATGTCATTATGAACCCACGTTTATATATATCAATCCAATGCTGATGCATTTTGTCAAATAATAACACTGTAAAACAATATACAGTAAAACCTGCCTTAGCAGCCACCTGTCTACTGTAGCGGTAAGCTGCATAAGCTGTATGTAATGACCACTTTTGAAAGTTCCGAATTACTTCCTAATAGTATACATATATCAGGTGTAATCCGTAGGGAATGTGCTGCCGAATTAGCAGGTCCACTAACTATGCTTTCTAATATGTTCTTAAACTGTGGAACTTTTCCAACTTGTTTTAAAATAGCAAATGTTGTTCCTGTGTACAAGAAGGGAGATAAACGAAATGTGTGCTATTATTTATATGATGTCGATGAAACTATTTAAATCGTAATAATTAATTTTTATTTGCAGAAATACAATAAACCGACACCCACCAATTGAGATGTCCGCCGACGTAAGGTCATCAGCGGACGTTGTTGACGACACCAAACAATATCAAGAACTGAGTGATCGCGCAACGACAGACGCTTCAGGATCCCGGGGTAGGTGAATAATAATTAATTAAACATTATCAATTTTGTTCTGTCCAAGCATAACTTCTAAAAACACTGTACCATTATTGTACTCTTATATGTAATTGGACTTTTCGCAAATTGTTTCAGACTAAACGTATCAATGGCAATAAATAGCGTAATACAACGGCTTTAATTTATTTCTACATAACGTTGGTAATATAGATCACACGCGCCTACCTATGCAGGGTCAAGACGTTTTTGAGACAGCTTCTTTATTTATATTGGCTCAAGAAACACATGATAAAATATACGGATAGTGCAAAGCTCTTTTTCCTTTGAGAAGGAGCAACCAAAATAGTGATCAGAAGGAGAATACCTTCCGCAAACCTATGACCGTCTCTTCACTGACCCATTAGGTGGAGCGGTAGTCTGTTGACGTCCATAAAAGTAAACTGCCAAACTGTTGGTCATCTAAAACAAATATAAAGTACTACTGTTTGTTTATATTCAAAGGTATTTAAAGCTGTAATTAATAGCTGTTCATTCATTGGTATTCGTTGTTCACATACTTGAAGGACCGTACGCCAGAATCAACAAACCAGAAGAACTACAACAACCTGTTTCAGGAGCAGCATATGAAAACATAGACGCCATTACTCAACAGAAACACAGCTATGTCAACGTACGTATCCGACATAAAACACCAAATTCTATCTGCTTCAGAACCACAATGTTGGCAGCACAAGAATTATGAATGTTGCAGTGGTTTTTCGTTGCAAACTCTGGATCCATCATTGGAACTTTTAAACATTACCTTAGCCCTGAAATTGTTGGAATTACCAATATGCACAATACAATTTGTATTTGTAAAGGGAAATATAGCATTATAACTAAATAGTACTTCTAGATTTTTCAAATTAATCAAAACAAGTTATCAACTTAGTAAATTATATTTCAAACGGAAGGGTTTAGTATCATTAACTCATGTATATTTTCTTGTAGACACTCATGAATAATGGTGATGCTGGGGAGTATGCTGAAGTGACTTAGGCGATGCTGCGATGCCACAGACAGCCAACGTGTCATCGTACTCCTGTCGAATTGAGCACTGCCAGATGTTAGTAACTGTTATGTAAGAACAGTCTTACTCATCAGATTACGCATCAATGCATTGACCTGTTTCCTCAATTGGTCACGGACAACAGACAATGTATCTCCCAATTGCCACACTACTAACACATCGTATTATTTACATTTATACTTGTATGGGTGTTCAATGCATACCATATGGGTTGTACATCATTTGTGTATTACGCAACATGTTACATTGTTTACCGTTTACGGCACTTCACTCCTGAGCGTAGTTGTCAAGTTGTTTGTTCGTGTCATTCTGAATAGACTTCACTTGCTGACGGAGTCTACCCCGAATCCCAATGTGGCTTCAGAGCAAATAGCTCAAGTACTTATATGATATTTTCGTTTCGACAGTTACAGGTGAAATGCAGGGAACAGAAGAAGCCACGGTGCATTGCCTTAATTGGTTTTACAAAGCCTTCTATCTTATGAGTAGGGATGTTTTGTTCAAGATCCTACCGAAGATAGGACGTCCCCTAATATATGCAGTTTAATCAGGTCATTCTACGATGATATGAGAGGTACGGTTCTACCTCCGAGACTTTTAACGTTCGCAGTTGCGTCAAACAGTGATGCGTCCTCGACCCAACCCTCTTTTAAATAATCTTTGCCCCCAAGTTGAAGCACGGCTTTGGATCTTTGACACAGGGAATGTACATGCATACGATATCTAACGAAAACCCATTCAACGTATGTAGTATAAATGCGAAGGTCATGGTGCGCCTAGCGCTCGTCATAGACTTTCTGTTTCCGGATTACGCAGCGGTCATCTCACATACTGAGGGGGTGCTACAAAACATCATGAACCGCTTTGCAGAGACATGCACGAATTTCGGACTGAAAATCAGCTTGAGAAAGACTAACATCATGGGTCAAGGATGTGACACCACCCTCAGCCATCATCATAAAAAAATATGAGCTAGAGGTCGTCCACCTCTTCACTTACATCGGGTCCACCATTGCAGACCTCTTCTTACAAGCGGAAATCAGCAGAATGATTGGGGGAGCCGTGTCTTCAATTGCCCGGCTTATAAAGCGAGTATTGAACAACGAAATGCCAACGAAGCACACAAAGGTGACATTGCACAACGCCTGCGTGCTCAGTACACTACTGTACGGCAGTGAGTCCTGGACACAGTACTCTAGACAGGAGCATCGACTTAAATCATTTAACATGCGCTGCCTGCGGCGCACCCTCGGGATCTCCTGGAAGAACCGTGTAGCCAACTCTCATGCGCGAAGGATGTGAACCTGGTGACCCTGCTCAGGCAGCGCCACCTCCGCTGGCTCGGCCACGTGCATCGGATGGAAGATCGGACCTTTTCAGAACACATCCTCTACGGAGAGTTGGCCATGTGCGCTTCAAGGACATATGCAAGCGAGACTTGAAGCCACTAGACATATATGTTGGCAACTGGGAGGGGCTTGCTGGCGAATGATCCACGTGGAGGCAGGAACTCCGCAGGGATCTCAAGTGAGGAGAGGCTCCACAGGCTAGCAGAAGAAAAACGTGTCCGCAGAAGAAAATACCAGGCTGAAAAATAGGACAGAGAGCATCTTCACGTGCAATTGATGCAACAGTGACTGCCACTCAAGAATCGGCCTTTACAGCCACAACATATGCTGTTCAAACAATAACTGATGATCGGCACCAGGTCGCACATCCACGGTCTTACGAAACTGCAGAACGCGTACTGCTACTAATCTCAATATGTCTGTAATTGGACAGTCACATGTCTTGAAACATGTTATTGTGTCTTATTGTTTGAAAAGTGAACGTTGATTTGATTGAAACAAATGTTCAATGTGCAAGTTATAATGCTAACGTACATATAATGTGTCATTATATATATATATATATATATATATATATATATATATACATATATATATATATAATGTGTCATTATATATATATATGTGTATATGTATGCATATATATATATATATATATGTATATATATATATATACATATATATAATGACACATTATATGTACGTTAGCATTATAACTTACACATTGAATATATATATATATATTGCACTGTTGTTGGTAGTCCGCACAATAGGTATACGATTATTATTTTAAATCAACTATTTTCATTCTTACTTCAGATGAACAGATCCTACTAAAATGACAACCAGACTAGATAGTAATATAGTGGCTAGCATATCCGTTAGAATGTTATACATTCAATACCCCGACCAACATGGTATGTTTGTTGTAATACTTATTGTCGGGTGTTCGGTTATTCAGATATTTAAATCTATTTAGATATCTGTCAGTATCATTATTTGTAATATGTAGTAGTTGGGTAATGTGTGTGTGTGTGTGTGTGTGTGTGCGTGTGCATGTGCGTGTGCGTGTGTGTGTGTGTGAGTGTGTGTGTGTGTGTTTGTGTGTGTGTTTGTGTGTGTATGTATGTGTACGCGCGTATTTAGGCAGTCAACAATGGTGCTACATAATGATTGTCATTCGTACTCGACGAAGATCAAATATACCGTTAATTGATATTTTATTTGTTTTTTATTAATAAATCGGTAGGCCCACCACAAATTGGTCAATTGTGATATGTTGGGAAAGCTATGTGCCATAGCAGGGATTCAATAAGTGTTGCTGGCTGGCTTAGTTACAAAGCGTAAACAAATTTCAATGTCTTCGTGCCTAGTAAATCCTGTAATCATTTGGAGGAGCGCGACACATTGTGTCATTGTTCTTCTAATCACTAACTAACTCTACCTTTATTTAAAATAGTCTAACGAGGCACTCTGGTCTCAAGACGGGGCCCGCCTGAAAGGTGTCACTGTCATCTAGGAACGATGGAAGGATCACTTTGGGCAGCTCTTGAACCGTGAATCTATGGTGACAGATGATACCATCCTGTCCACTCCACAACATTACAGAGAGAGAGCATCCCTAAATATCCCGACAACCGGGAAGAGGTCGAGCTTCCCATGGTGCAAATGAAAAACAATAAAGCGTATGGCACTGATGGCATCACCGCGGAAATCCAAAATTTATTGGCGAGAACCTTGCAGCCAAACTTTATGAATGATATGCTAGAGCTAGCAAGAAAAGGAAATTCCACCAGACATAAGAAACGGTAACATCATCACCATCTACAAAACGGGAGACTAACCAGAATGTGGGAACTACCGAGACATTGCCTTATTTTCTATTGCTAGGAAGATACTCGCCCGTGTTCTTCAGAATTTGTACTTCCGCATACCGAAGAGATACTCCCCGAAACCCAGTGACGCTTTACACCATCTCGAGGAATCACCGATATGATCTTTATGGCCAATTATGATAACATTTGTATTCTTCCGAACGGAAAATTTTACGTAAGCGTGGTTCAAAAACAAGTTAAAAAACATTAAAATGTCTATCTGATCTATGCTGATAGGTCGATTGAGTTTAGTTTCGTAGTGCTGGCACTTCCAGCGAGTTCCGCTGAATGTGAAAGAAACTTCATCACAGTGAAAGTGAAGAGTTCAAGACTGAGTGTCGAAACCGCATCAAGCCATCCACAGTGTTAGCTTATATCACCATCCAGCTGCATTCACACGACATTCAATCCCACATCAGCTGTCCACCTGTGGAATACATCCGGCGCGAGGATGCCCAGCTTCAAATTTGAGTTGGAGTCACTGTCAATGGGGCGAATGTTTCACGGAGGCTGACAGCCCCGCTGCTCCTGCAGATGTCAGCAATAGTTCTGAGTAGACTCCTGCATACATTCGTGTTATGGTGTTTATTGTAATTTGCAACATTTATGTGTGTTTTTTTCAACAATAAACTGTTGCCTATGTTGTCCGTTTAGACAGATATTTGCTGATTCATTAATCCGAATATCGTAAACTAATATGCAGGACAAACTTAGCTTGAACTAGTATATTAACAAATGCTATGCATTTCAGCTGCAAATATATATTACTCGTGTAATTACGTTAATATTTGGACCACCAACTTTTGTGTGGGACCACCAACTTCTGAAAGTTGAAAATCCGACTGACCACCAACTTTTCAGCTAAGGTGTAGAACACTGGCTATTATGATGGTTAAAACATGATCTAGCCAGAGACAGTAGCCGATGTAGGTATTTTGGAAAGGCTACTACGCAATGGATAAAAGTGATGCACATGTTTCGTTGTCGACTCTTCACCGGCAGCTGAGATGACCGCTATGCTCAACGAATTGACATTAATTGTCAACCGAGCAATTGGCTTTCACCAGCTACCAGACTTTGGACGATTAAAAAGTACACAATATTTTATTAAACAGACTACGTTCGTTACGTAAATAATCATCACACTACACACTTGGATATAAAACAACTGGATTCGCGACGGGCAATCGCACTGAGGAAGCAGCTTTAAAGGGCGAACCATATAGTACGTGACGCTTTATTTGGACTTTTCTGAGAACCAAATTATATACGTTCGTTTTGCGAAAGAGTCCTTCTAACTATTTTGGACACATCAATGTCGTCGCATATCTGTGTTGATTCGTAATTCGCAGATACAATAAAGGTACCCGTATCTACTTAAAATCGAGCCTGCGTATGTATGTATGTAAGTATGTATGTATGCATGCATGCATGCATGCATGTATGTAAGTATGTATATAATATAATTATGTATGTATGCGGGTAGGTTAACGTTTTTCTCTTAGACTGCTTCAACTTCGAGGGCCAAACTTTCAGGGAATAATCTACTACCCCACGAATAGGACGTAAGACCTGGATTTGTTTCAAAATACCCTATATATGTCAAGATTCTCATCTTTTGTGGGGTATGTCAGTTGTTCGGAACGTAAACGTAATGTGCACGTAAAATGTAAAACGTAACCTAACTATAGCAGGAACCTGCGTCGTGGACTTGGCAACATGAAGAACGCGCTGACGCAGTAATGCTTATGTCGACCCTCATGCCAATCGCGTAATAATACGAATATTATTTCACAATTCTACACTAATACGCCTAGGGCTAATCGATGGACGTAAACATCACATTATCTCCGACCTTTGTCACTTTGAACTAACAGCGAGCATCTACGAGTGCGTTATTGTATTTATGCGTTTTTTACATTTCGTAAATATTACTATCACGACTGTCAACTACCGAGGCATCCCGTCAGGTGACAGTCAATTTTGTTAGTTTGTGAGTATATCACCAACTGTCCTATACTTTTAATAGGTGTAATGATTGATGTGGGAGGGGGCCCGTGCGGTATCTGCTTTGGTAATCGTGTCGATCGGGATTTGGGTCTACCTATGCCTAATGGGGTTTCAACGTTTGGACCCTTAATTGCCAGTTTATTTTGGATAGACATTACCAGTCGTATTTTCAATGGGACGTAAACGTGTATACTGGTAAATGGAAGACCCATTAAGGGCCTTCTTTAGCTGCTCCTAGAATACCTGTTCTGATCATGGAGTAAACCCTGCGACAGCCGTTTGTAATCGGTACCAGCGCAGTGTAAGACAGCATATAATAACAATTACATCTTTATATTGAATGCATTGGGTGTTCGTTTTGTATTGATAATCTACAAATCCAAAAGACACCTCTGATACATACGTACATACATACATACTACTCTTAAAAGAGACATAAATAGACTGGTTCAAACGCTATCAACCTGGTGCCCTGCAAGTGTCAGACTGGAGAGAGCACTGCTGAGTCTGTTTCCATGAAGCTATCTGCTGCCCTACTCAACGCTCGTTCCGTCAAAAACAAAACCGCTGCACTTTTGGATTATACAATTGACCATGACCTCGAGGTGCTGTTTCTGACGGAGACGTGGCTGAGACAGTACAGGATAATTGTCGCCTATCATCCTCTAACAAAGCTCATATCAACGGCATCATTTTTGCAACAAGAGTTCGGTGATGTGCTAGACACAACTGTGCCCACTGGTGCCCGATTACTGATCGTGGGCGATTTCAACTTTCATGTTGACGATCCTACCAATATAGATGCTTCAACTTTCTTGGATCTTATAAATTCCTATAATTTAACTCAGCTACACCAGTCACACACCGACGTGGCCACACACTTGACCTAATTATTACCAGGTTATCTGAGGACAGTGTGACTGACGTATTCGTGCAAGACAGTGCCCTGTCTGATATATGCGACCATTTTCCTGTTCACTTTTGCCTATCTGGGAATAAACTTAAGCTGAAGAAGAGGGTTATCACATACAGAAAATACAGACATATTGACACCTGCATATTCAAGAAAGACATACAAAATCCAATGCTACATTTGACATATGTACCTGACCTACCGCTAGATGAAGTTGTCGGGCAGTACAACAGTGTCCTAGCAACACTCCTGGACGAGCACGCTCCAGCTCAACAATATCATATCTGCAGTTTGTCAGAATTCACCCCTGTCTCAGAAACTGAGATCACACAATTGGTCGTACAATCTCCTTCAAAATCATGCGGCTTACATCCACTTCCGACGGGGCTTTTGAAAGTCAACCTCGATGAATTGTTGCAGATGCTGATTCAAATTGTAAACCGTTCCATGTCATCTGGGATTGTATCTGACTCTTTCAATAAGGCCTTGGTGACTTATGCTGAAAAAGAACAATCTTGATATCGAGCTACTGAAGAACTTCCGACCAGTGTCGAATATATCATTCATCTCCAGGCTGATAGAATGTACAGTGGCATGTCGACTCAACACCTATATGTCTGAACGCGGATTGCACGAGGTTATCCAGTCAGCCTACAAGAAACACCACAGTACTGACACAGCGCTCCTCCGGATCAGTCGCGATGTGCTCCGCGCCGTGAACAGCAACAAATGTGCTCCCCAAATGCTACTCAACATGTCCGCAGCGTTCGATACAGTGGACCATTCAGTGCTCCTCATCAGATTGCATACTAGACTGGGCACCAGTGGGACAGCCCTCTCGTGGTTCAGGTCGTACTTAACCAACAGAAAGCAGTCAGTCTTCATCCAGGGGGCATCATCCAACTGTCAGCGTCTGGACTTTGGGGTACCCCAGGGCTCTGTAGTGGGGCCTGCACTGTTTTCTGTCTACACCCTACCGCTGGGGAATATCATGCATCGACACAACATGCAAATGACAGCCAACTGCTGCTCACCTTTTAACCCCGCATCTTCCCAGTCAGCGCTTGACGCTATGGAGAGGTGCATCGCCGAGGTCAATATCTGGATGGCTTGCAACTTCCTAAAACTGGATGACAACAAAACGGAGTTTGTTGTGGTTGGAACTAACGGGCAGCTCGCCAAAGCAGCCGTGACAGACAACTCCATTGGGGAGAGAATTATCCCGACAATATTGAAAGCGAGGAATATTGGTGCAATTATTGACTCAAACTGTTGACTGCAGGCACATGTAAACATGGTGTGTCGGTCAACTTACTACCATCTCCGGAGCATCGGGAAGATCCGAAAATATCTGGATGTGAGTACGGCCCAGATAGCCACCCACGCCCTCGTCACGTCAAAACTAGACTACTTGAATGGATTACTGCATGGCCTCCCCGCATGGCAGCTGGCCAAGTTACTACGAGTGCGGAACACAGCCGCGCGCATTTTTCCCCGTGTTCCTAGACAATCTCACATCACGCCAGTCCTTCGCGCACTACTTTGGCTGCCTGTGTGTATCGTGTGCAATTCAAATTGCTCACACTGACCTACAAGGCAATCCACGACGAAGGCCCATCCTATATCAAAGACATGCTGGTGCAACACAATCCGAGAAGATCACTTCGGTCTGAGAGCATGCAGGTTGCTACTGGCTGTGCCCATGTCAAAGACACAATTGCGGGAAAGAGCCTTATCTGTGGCTGCACCCACACTGTGGAACAACATACCCCTATCCTTTCGTCAGGCTCCATCGACGGTTGTTTTCGAAAGAACAGTTAAAGACTTACTTGTTTTGCAAAGCTTTTTAGTACAGTTTTAATTATGTAGTGACATTTTATATAAAACACATGCATTGTTCATAGATAGTTCTGTAAGTGTTCATTTTAGAGTTACTTTATTTATATATACTTTATTTACTTATTTATATATCTTAGACGACTAGTTTTAATTTTCCATAGTTTTTTGTATTTAGATATATACAAATTTTTTTGTTTTGAGGTTTTTTAATGTGTATTTGTATGTATCGTTTCAATGAATTTGTAAAGCCTCTTTGAGCAGTTTAGGCTGAAAGAGGCGCTATGTAAATATGCATATATTATTATTATTATGTTTGTATGTATGTATGTATGTATGTATTTATTACTTACATGCGTACGTACGTACGTTCACACGTATAATGCATACACACATGCATACATACGTGCTTGCGTGCGTGCGTACGTGCGTACGTATATACATACACACATACATACTTACATACATACATACATACATACACACATACATACATACATACATACATACATACATACGGATAATGGTCGCTAAGAAAATAAGGGCTATGAAGGATAATAAATCACCTGGAGTGGATGTTATTCCGCCCAAACTACTATTGGAAATAGTAGAACAAATTAGCATACCGCTTGCAACAGTTTTCAATTTGTCATTAGAAGAGGGAGTAGTTCCTTTAGAATGGGAAGAGGCAAACATTATACCGTTATTTAAAAAAGGTTCGAGAAACAAGTCAAACAATTATAAACCAGTGATTTTAACATCAGTGATTTGCAAATTATTAGAAAGACTAATTAAAGATCACATGGTGGATTTTCTTGTTAAACATAACTTGATAAGCCCATCTCAACATGGATTTTTTAAAGCGAGGTCATGCTTAACAATTATGTTATGTTTTTGGAAGACATCACTAAGTGGGAAGATGAGGGATCACCAGTAGATATCGTCTACCTAGATTTTCAAAAAGCTTTCGACAATGTATCACATCAAAGATTACTGCTTAAACTAAAAGCCCATGGAAATGGTATAATAAACTGGATAGAAAAATGGTTGATTGACAGAAGACAACGTGTAGTAGTTGATGGGGAGGCTTCAAACTGGAAATCGGTATTGAGTGGGGTACCACAGAGATCAGTTCAAGGATCTATATTATTCTTAATATATATCAACGATTTGGATGATGAAATAACAAGCAATGTTTTGAAATTGCGGATGATACAAAACTGTTTAGAAGGATTAAAATTGATGGAGATAGACAACATTTACAAGATGATATTGACAAGTTGATCAAATGGTCTGAAAAGTGGCAAATGGTGTTCAATTTTGGGAAATGTAAATGCCTCCACGCAGGACATGGGAATGAAGAGGTAGAATATACAATGGGGGGGCACTGTACTAAGTACTACTGTAAAAGAAAAGGACTTAGGTTTAACAATTGGTGCTGATATGAAGGTTTCAGTGCAGTGCAGAATTGCAGCTTCAAAGGGAAATCAAATCCTTGGATTAATTAGGCGAAACATAACGTATAAGGAAAAAGAGCTAATATTACCGCTGTACAAAACAATAGTTATGCCTCATTTAGAATATTGTATTCAAGCGTGGAGGCCATATCGTAGGAAGGACATAGATATGCTAGAAAGAGTGCAGAGAAGAGCAACTAAAATGATACCAAATCTGAGGGATCTTAGTTACGAAATACGCCTAAAAAATGCGGCTTAACAACACTAGAGACCAGAAGATTGAGAGGAGATCAGACAGAAGTGTTTAAAATAATGAATGGTTATGAAACTATTGATAGAAATATTTTTTTCTCAGTTAAGAAAGATAGAAGGACTAGAGGACATGAAGTTACATTAGCAAAGGAGCATTGTAGATTAGATATAAGAAAGTTCTCATTTTCACAAAGGACTGTAAATGAATGGAACAGATTATCTGCTGATTGTGTGGGTGCTAGTAGCGTGAATATGTTTAAAAATAAAATCGACACATACATCGGAAGGGCGGGATACACACTGATAAAAGACTCTCGATAAGCCAAATGGCTTCCTTGTCCACCTGCCACCTAGAGTTAATTCTCTGGGTGGCAATCTTGTTAAAATTTGTTAAATACAAGCATTAAACTTTTCCCACAGCTTCCTTATGTTGTTAGCTTTAACTCTTTGATCGGAATCAGCAATTATTCTGGGTTGGTCCATTATATGTCACCTCCATCAAACAAAATCTGCCTTTTTAGCAATTATAGATACAATCATGGTAACGTCACCAAACGTTTTTCTCTACTTCTTATTTTAGTACCTTTAACTTTTTGATCGGAGTCAGAACATTGTTTGGGTGGGTCCATTATTTTTCAATCCTTGTCAACCAAAATCAAGTTTACCATAAATAACCATTTAAACTGGCAGAGTCACACAAACAAAGTAGCAATAAAATAACTTAAACAATAGAAATTCTAAATAAACAACACTTTTTATCACTTCAAACATTATATATTATCTATTATTCTCGATTTCTCCCTCATATTAATGATGGTATCCTCTTATGGGGTCATCAAGCACATCAACATTTCAAATTACAGAAAAAAGCTATTCGAATAATATCCCTAAGTATATAAAATGCTCACACAAGTCGTATTTATACAACACTTCAATTCCTAACGTTAGATGACATTTATAGACTCCAACAACTAAAATTCTACTATAAATTAATTAACTGTCAGTTACCCGAATATTTCAAAGTTATTCCTTGCACACACAACTATGTCATTCATCAATACAACACACGTAACCAAAATGATCTGCGTATGCCTACAGTCAAACATTAATTTGCAAAAAAATGCATCAGATATCGCATAGTTGAGACAGTTAATGATACACCAGACATTATCATTCAGAAACTTTATACACACAGTCTACGTGGTTTCTCAAGTTACATCAAAGATTACATTATTCTAAATTGTGAATCATGCAACTTTATCCATAATTGTTATATTTGTAATTCTTAAAGCAATGACTATAATTTAATACTCTGATCATACTATGTACATGTTGTTATTGTTTACATTTGTGGGGTGGCTCCCGTGTTAGCGACAATATATGCCTTAACGGGAGTCTCCCCAACCTTACAGATTATTCATATTACCAATGTAACAATGTATATAATGTGTATGTGGACAAGGTCAAATATATTGAATCTTGTCTGCCAAACATTGCCCAAGAATACTGACGTCGTATTGCACCTCGTCTAAACCATAGAAACTGACAAGGAGATCGATTGATATTTTCACAGAGCACGACAGATGCCGTTACCATTACAATGAATAAAGTTATTGCCTGTCCCAAAGGCTATCCAAATGTAATCAGACTGAGTAGCTCGTGCTTCTTAATTATCGGAATCAGAAGAACACCCTTCTCCACAGAGCGTATCAAATACGAGTTGGTCCCCTTTCCAAAACAGTCTACGCCTGGACCAGCAGTGGCGAGTCAGTCTCCTCAAGGCGACACTGTAGCATATAGTTGTACCTATTGACAATCACTGAGTTTTCTGGTGTGGCAAACATTTCATTTCAACCGGAGTACTGGATATTTGGTGAAGAGAAATACAAATAGCTCATGTTTCTTGGTGACGTACATCGCGACGGAATTATACCCAGTTTATTAGCACCGTGTTGTCCCTGGTTACTTCATCCAAGTCTCTTTACCACGCAACTCACTTTTGGATTATTTGATGCTGCTGGGGAGGTTCGCGTCCCAGGCAATCTCAACACTGCTGGAGTTAAACAAATGTTTCATGATGTGAGGAATAACAACAGTGTCTGCAGACACATCAAATCTGGTGATGTTGGTTGCGGAAAGGAGATGGGAAGGACCGATGGCTTTCCCCTTATCCCTTGAAAGAATTAAACAACGACATATAGCGAAAAATGTGAAAATGTATGGACCCATCTAAAATGTGATGATGCCAATAACAAAATATCTCTGTAACATATGTCATGGGAAAGTGTAAAAAAGGCTATAACTTTAGGGCTAAGGGTTCAGCGGGGGGATGAACAATTATGGACCCATACAAAATATATGCTAATTCGTACGAAATATTGAAATCGTGTTTTCTTGGAAGAATGCAGTAAAACAACTTGGTGCTTTTATTCGGTAAGCCCCATATAATTCCATCACAAAATGTAGTAAAAAGGCATATCTAGGTCCAGTTACAGGAAAAAAAATGATGGACATATTTTGTTACCTACAATCAAAACGTTAGATATTGTTTTTTGAATGAAGAACAAAAAAATATTTTGCTCTTTTATCCGGTCTGTACCACATCTCCTTCAAAATATAGTAATATGGCATGTTTCTATTAAAAAGGGGGCGAATACCTATGGACCCATCTAAAACAAATTGCTGACTCCGATCAGAAAGTGAAATCTTATTGTTCAAGGATAACATATTGGTGCATTTATCCGGTTTGACCCCACCAAGTTGTATTGCGTAACTATACATTTGCGCATGCTTAAATACACACATACATTCATATATATATATATATATATATATATATACAGTTGTGTTTAGAGATATAGATTAATATCATTTTTAGTTTTTGATAGTTGTGTTTGTATATATATATATATATATATATACAAACACAACTGTACGTGTTTACGAAACAAAATTGATAGTAGATCTTGTAATTCAACGTCAGTGACACATCATCCCACTTAGACTAGAGCCCGCCATTAAATTTGTACATAATTACTACGATATATTGTCACATTTTCATGCTTTTATCTGACAAGAAAAAAGTGGCCTTTTATTTTACAAATCGGACTAAAATGGATTACCTCATAACAGTCCTCGCATTGGTATGGCTGAATGAGAAAACACATTTAATTGCTAGTGACAAACACTGAAACATTTCAGTGACTGACATCTCACAAAATACAACGAATAGGCACTTCGGATTTGCATGTATGGCACAGGCGCCGACATGTAAATTTTTAGTCAGATTCATACAACCAATCCGAGTAGTCAGAGCAGTGGCTCCACTCTGTGGACAACTGTCAACCAGGTTAAAAGCATTAAGAAACGCGTGGCGCCGATAGCGGCGTCTATCTAAACCACATTACGGAAGTATGTTCGTCTTTCTAGTTGGGTGTCACTAATTTAAGTTATGGCTTATAATTTGCAAAACTGTGTCTCTAAACTTATAACAACATATCTCACTGCACTGATCATTTGGACATCTTTTCCAGGTAAGTGGAAATATATTGCCATTTTCATTGGCATTATTCAAAGAAGACACTGGACCTGGCAGTTGTGCATATCTCAGGCTGAGGCTGAGATTAGCATACATCCATGTAAATAACATACATCTAACATAAATATACACCTGGCATTATCATACACCTGACAGTGACACACAACTGACAGTAACCTATAAATTAAACACCTGGCCGTAACACACAATTGATAATAACTGTCAAGTGAGTAACATAACCTACACAGTGACACACACTTCTCAGTGACACACCTCACAGTGATACAATCTCACAGTGACACACACTTCTCAGTGACACACCTCACAGTGATACAATCTCACAGTGACACACACTTCTCAGTGACACACACCTCACAATGACATACACCTCACAGTAACAAACACTTCACGGTGACATACTCCTCACAGTGACACACACCTAACAGTGACACACACCTCACAGTGACACACACTTCTCAGTGACACACCTCACAGTGATACAATCTCACAGTGACACACACCTCACAGTGACATACACCTCGCAGTGACATACACCTCACATGTGACACACACTTCACAGTGACGCACACCTCACAGTGACACACACCTCACAGTGACACACACCTCACAGTGACATACACCTCACATGTGACACACACCTCACAATGACATACACCTCACAATGACATAAACCTCACAGTGACACACACCTCACAGTGACACACAACTCACAGGGACACACACCTTTCAGTGACACACACCTCACAGTCAAACACACCGCAGAGTGACATACACCTCACATGTGACACACACCTCACAGTGATGTACACCTCACAGTGACACACACCTCAGTGACACACCTCACAGTGACATACACCTCACAGTGACATATACCTCACATGTGACACACACCTCACAGTGACATATACCTCACAGTGACACAAACCTCACAGTGATATACACCTCACAGTGACAAAAACCTCACAGGGACACAAAAATATCAGTGATACACACCACATAGGGACACCCCCCACTGTGACACACATCCCACAGTGGATCACAATTCACAGTGACACAAACCTCATAGTGACACGCACCACACAGGTACAAACACATCACAGTGACAAAAACCTCAGAGTGATTAAAGATTCAATTTATTTGACCTTGTCCACATACACATTATATACATTAATACATTGGTAATATGAATAATATGAAAGGTCGGGGAGACTTCTGTTAAGACATGTTGTCGCTAGTGCGGGAGCAACCTCACAAATGTAAACAATAACAACATGTACATAGTGTGATGAGATTAGTAAATTATAATTATTGCTTTAAGAATTAAAAATACAGCTATTATGGATTAACAGCATGATTCATAATTTACAATAATGTAATTTGTTATGTAACTTGAGGAACCAGAAACTAGACTGTGCATACATTTTCTGAATGATCATGTCTGGTGTTTTATTAACTGTCTCAACTATGCGATATCTACAAAATTGAAATCATTTACACCTTCAATGTTTGTCCCATCTATTTGTAATAGAGGGTACTCTATTTTATTTTGAGGTATAGTGTATATGAAAAAATCATCAATTTAGTTTTTTGGTATTTTTTTAGTGAAAGTTTTTTGCATTCAACCAATTGCTAACGATTTGTGATTTCTTTTTTAATATTTTCACTTTGAATTTGGCCTTCTGAAACTTTAAATAACCTTAGTGTATTAGTAGGGTAGTGTCATAAGTTACGAATTTAAAAACATTGCTCGAAAATTATATGTCATCGATATATGTAATAAACAAGAGTGGTCATAAACATGAATGCCAGTTGTGATAACTGTTTCTTTAGACATAACATTTACAATTTTTACATATTGTTTATGATTGTGTAAATAACTTCTATAACGACCAAGTACCATATCATTTAATCCATTGTAATTTAACATCAGTATCTACTTCAGTTGGTTTAAAACTGAAGGTGTGAAGTGTTGGGTTTTTCAAATAATCTTATAGGATTTACCATCAGTTGTAGTTAACATAGAGGCTAGAGTTGGACCAATATTTATAAAAAAAATGAGTGAAATTTATTTGCAATAATGCATTTATCGCCTACCATTTCTCCATCCACTTTGAACGAATCCTGAAATTGTTTTTTCTTTGCTTTTTTTAATAATTTCTTTAATTAAGCACCACATATTTTTAATATCATGTTTATGCTTTTCAATACTGGACAGATAGTGCATTTGCTTAGCCAATCCAATGTTTCTTTTAAGAATTATTATAAGTATGCAAGTTAGTTCTGAGTTTATGGTATTAATCCGTAATTACCGGACTCTGTTTTATTCTTGCATACAATTAATTTCTAAACTTAGTTGACCTAATAATGCCCTGAGTAATCCAAGGTGCTTTCCTATGTTTATATTTATAAAATTTTATTATTTTAATAGGCAAGATCTTTTCTGATGTACTAAAAAATGTAACAGTGACATACTCCTCACAGTGAAACATGTCACAGTGGTGAAACATGTCACAGTGTTACACACCTCACAGTGACACACACCATACGGTGACACACACCTCACAGTGACACGCACCTCACAGTGACATACACCTCACAGTGACATATACCTCACATGTGACACACACCTCACAGTGACATATACCTCACAGTGACACACACCTCACAGTGACACAAACCTCACAGTGATATACACCTCACAGTGACACAAACCTCACAGGGACACAAAAATATCAGTGATACACACCACATAGGGACACCTCCCACTGTGAGACACATCCCACAGTGGCTCACAATTCACAGTGACACAAACCTCATAGTGACATGCACCACACAGGTACAAACACATCACAGTGACAAAAACCTCAGAGTGATTAAAGATTCAATTTATTTGACCTTGTCCACATACACATTATATACATTAATACATTGGTAATATGAATAATATGAAAGGTCGGGGAGACTTCTGTTAAGACATGTTGTCGCTAGTGCGGGAGCAACCCCACAAATGTAAACAATAACAACATGTACATAGTGTGATGAGATTAGTAAATTATAATTATTGCTTTAAGAATTAAAAATACAGCTATTATGGATATAACAGCATGATTCATAATTTACAATAATGTAATTTGTTATGTAACTTGAGGAACCAGAAACTAGACTGTGCATACATTTTCTGAATGATCATGTCTGGTGTTTTATTAACTGTCTCAACTATGCGATATCTACAAAATTGAAATCATTTACACCTTCAATGTTTGTCCCATCTATTTGTAATAGAGGGTACTCTATTTTATTTTGAGGTATAGTGTATATGAAAAAATCATCAATTTAGTTTTTTGGTATTTTTTTAGTGAAAGTTTTTTGCATTCAACCAATTGCTAACGATTTGTGATTTCTTTTTTAATATTTTCACTTTGAATTTGGCCTTCTGAAACTTTAAATAACCTTAGTGTATTAGTAGGGTAGTGTCATAAGTTACGAATTTAAAAACATTGCTCGAAAATTATATGTCATCGATATATGTAATAAACAAGAGTGGTCATAAACATGAATGCCAGTTGTGATAACTGTTTCTTTAGACATAACATTTACAATTTTTACATATTGTTTATGATTGTGTAAATAACTTCTATAACGACCAAGTACCATATCATTTAATCCATTGTAATTTAACATCAGTATCTACTTCAGTTGGTTTAAAACTGAAGGTGTGAAGTGTTGGGTTTTTCAAATAATCTTATAGGATTTACCATCAGTTGTAGTTAACATAGAGGCTAGAGTTGGACCAATATTTATAAAAAAAATGAGTGAAATTTATTTGCAATAATGCATTTATCGCCTACCATTTCTCCATCCACTTTGAACGAATCCTGAAATTGTTTTTTCTTTGCTTTTTTTAATAATTTCTTTAATTAAGCACCACATATTTTTAATATCATGTTTATGCTTTTCAATACTGGACAGATAGTGCATTTGCTTAGCCAATCCAATGTTTCTTTTAAGAATTATTATAAGTATGCAAGTTAGTTCTGAGTTTATGGTATTAATCCGTAATTACCGGACTCTGTTTTATTCTTGCATACAATTAATTTCTAAACTTAGTTGACCTAATAATGCCCTGAGTAATCCAAGGTGCTTTCCTATGTTTATATTTATAAAATTTTATTATTTTAATAGGCAAGATCTTTTCTGATGTACTAAAAAATGTAACAGTGACATACTCCTCACAGTGAAACATGTCACAGTGGTGAAACATGTCACAGTGATACACACCTCACAGTGACACACACCATACGGTGACACACACCTCACAGTGACATACACCTCACAGTGACATATACCTCACAGTGACACACACCTCACAGTGACATATACCTCACAGTGACACACACCTCACAGTGACACAAACCTCACAGTGATATACACCTCACAGTGACACAAACCTTACAGGGACACAAAAATATCAGTGATACACACCACATAGGGACACCTCCCACTGTGACACACATCCCACAGTGGCTCACAATTCACAGTGACACAAACCTCATAGTGACACGCACCACACAGGTACAAACACATCACAGTGACAAAAACCTCAGAGTGATTAAAGATTCAATTTATTTGACCTTGTCCACATACACATTATATACATTAATACATTGGTAATATGAATAATATGAAAGGTCGGGGAGACTTCTGTTAAGACATGTTGTCGCTAGTGCGGGAGCAACCCCACAAATGTAAACAATAACAACATGTACATAGTATGATGAGATTAGTAAATTATAATTATTGCTTTAAGAATTAAAAATACAGCTATTATGGATATAACAGCATGATTCATAATTTACAATAATGTAATTTGTTATGTAACTTGAGGAACCAGAAACTAGACTGTGCATACATTTTCTGAATGATCATGTCTGGTGTTTTATTAACTGTCTCAACTATGCGATATCTACAAAATTGAAATCATTTACACCTTCAATGTTTGTCCCATCTATTTGTAATAGAGGGTACTCTATTTTATTTTGAGGTACAGTGTATATAAAAAAATCATCAATTTAGTTTTTTGGTATTTTTTTAGTGAAAGTTTTTTGCATTCAACCAATTGCTAACGTTTTGTAATTTCTTTTTTAATATTTTCACTTTGCATTTGGCCTTCTGAAACTTTAAATAACCTTAGTGTATTAGTAGGGTAGTGTCATAAGTTACGAATTTAAAAACGTTGCTCGAAAATGATATGTCATCGATATATGTAATAAACAAGAGTGGTCATAAACATGAATGCCAGTGGTGATAACTGTTTCTTTAGACATAACATTTACAATTTTTACATATTGTTTATGATTGTGTAAATAACTTCTACAACGACCAAGTACCATATAATTTAATCCATTGTAATTTAACTTACGTAGCAATATATTATGATCAATTGTGTCAAACCCTTTTGATAAATCAAGGTATATATTAATTGGCATAGCCAATGCATCAAGCTCTTGCATAATTCTATCCATAAAGGTCGAGTGTCGCAAATTCAGTAGAATGTTTCTTTCTAAAACCGTATTGGCTATTATTGTATAATATATTGGAATGGAAATATTTGTGTATTTGATCAAACATAATCCTTTCAAATTTTTTTTGAAATAGCTGGCAAGATTGAAATTGGACGATAATTGTGAAGTTTAGAATGATAACCATTTTTGAAAAGGGGAATAACTTTAGCAATTTTTTATTTGTTTTGAATTACCCCATTATGGATTGATTGGTAATTAGGGTGACTGCTTTGCTAATATCATGTTTTATAAATGTTTTTATTTTGATTGATATACCATCTATTCCGCAACTTGATTTTGGAGTTAAGCAATTAATTATGCTGACAGCAGTATCTACTTCAATTGGTTTAAAACTGAAGGTGTGAAGTGTTTGGTTTTTCAAATAATCTTATAGGATTTACCATCAGTTGTAGTTAACTTAGAGGCTAGAGTTGGACCAATATTTATAAAAAAAATGAGTGAAATTTATTTGCAATAATGCATTTATCGCCTACCATTTCTCCATCCACTTTGAACGAATCCTGAAATTGTTTTTTCTTTGCTTTTTTTAATAATTTCTTTAATTAAGCACCACATATTTTTAATATCATGTTTATGCTTTTCAATACTGGACAGATAGTGCATTTGCTTAGCCAATCCAATGTTTCTTTTAAGAATTATTATAAGTATGCAAGTTAGTTCTGAGTTTATGGTATTAATCCGTAATTACCGGACTCTGTTTTATTCTTGCATACAATTAATTTCTAAACTTAGTTGACCTAATAATGCCCTGAGTAATCCAAGGTGCTTTCCTATGTTTATATTTATAAAATTTTATTATTTTAATAGGCAAGATCTTTTCTGATGTACTAAAAAATGTAACAGTGACATACTCCTCACAGTGAAACATGTCACAGTGGTGAAACATGTCACAGTGTTACACACCTCACAGTGACACACACCATACGGTGACACACACCTCACAGTGACACGCACCTCACAGTGACATACACCTCACAGTGACATATACCTCACATGTGACACACACCTCACAGTGACATATACCTCACAGTGACACACACCTCACAGTGACACAAACCTCACAGTGATATACACCTCACAGTGACACAAACCTCACAGGGACACAAAAATATCAGTGATACACACCACATAGGGACACCTCCCACTGTGAGACACATCCCACAGTGGCTCACAATTCACAGTGACACAAACCTCATAGTGACATGCACCACACAGGTACAAACACATCACAGTGACAAAAACCTCAGAGTGATTAAAGATTCAATTTATTTGACCTTGTCCACATACACATTATATACATTAATACATTGGTAATATGAATAATATGAAAGGTCGGGGAGACTTCTGTTAAGACATGTTGTCGCTAGTGCGGGAGCAACCCCACAAATGTAAACAATAACAACATGTACATAGTGTGATGAGATTAGTAAATTATAATTATTGCTTTAAGAATTAAAAATACAGCTATTATGGATATAACAGCATGATTCATAATTTACAATAATGTAATTTGTTATGTAACTTGAGGAACCAGAAACTAGACTGTGCATACATTTTCTGAATGATCATGTCTGGTGTTTTATTAACTGTCTCAACTATGCGATATCTACAAAATTGAAATCATTTACACCTTCAATGTTTGTCCCATCTATTTGTAATAGAGGGTACTCTATTTTATTTTGAGGTATAGTGTATATGAAAAAATCATCAATTTAGTTTTTTGGTATTTTTTTAGTGAAAGTTTTTTGCATTCAACCAATTGCTAACGATTTGTGATTTCTTTTTTAATATTTTCACTTTGAATTTGGCCTTCTGAAACTTTAAATAACCTTAGTGTATTAGTAGGGTAGTGTCATAAGTTACGAATTTAAAAACATTGCTCGAAAATTATATGTCATCGATATATGTAATAAACAAGAGTGGTCATAAACATGAATGCCAGTTGTGATAACTGTTTCTTTAGACATAACATTTACAATTTTTACATATTGTTTATGATTGTGTAAATAACTTCTATAACGACCAAGTACCATATCATTTAATCCATTGTAATTTAACATCAGTATCTACTTCAGTTGGTTTAAAACTGAAGGTGTGAAGTGTTGGGTTTTTCAAATAATCTTATAGGATTTACCATCAGTTGTAGTTAACATAGAGGCTAGAGTTGGACCAATATTTATAAAAAAAATGAGTGAAATTTATTTGCAATAATGCATTTATCGCCTACCATTTCTCCATCCACTTTGAACGAATCCTGAAATTGTTTTTTCTTTGCTTTTTTTAATAATTTCTTTAATTAAGCACCACATATTTTTAATATCATGTTTATGCTTTTCAATACTGGACAGATAGTGCATTTGCTTAGCCAATCCAATGTTTCTTTTAAGAATTATTATAAGTATGCAAGTTAGTTCTGAGTTTATGGTATTAATCCGTAATTACCGGACTCTGTTTTATTCTTGCATACAATTAATTTCTAAACTTAGTTGACCTAATAATGCCCTGAGTAATCCAAGGTGCTTTCCTATGTTTATATTTATAAAATTTTATTATTTTAATAGGCAAGATCTTTTCTGATGTACTAAAAAATGTAACAGTGACATACTCCTCACAGTGAAACATGTCACAGTGGTGAAACATGTCACAGTGATACACACCTCACAGTGACACACACCATACGGTGACACACACCTCACAGTGACATACACCTCACAGTGACATATACCTCACAGTGACACACACCTCACAGTGACATATACCTCACAGTGACACACACCTCACAGTGACACAAACCTCACAGTGATATACACCTCACAGTGACACAAACCTTACAGGGACACAAAAATATCAGTGATACACACCACATAGGGACACCTCCCACTGTGACACACATCCCACAGTGGCTCACAATTCACAGTGACACAAACCTCATAGTGACACGCACCACACAGGTACAAACACATCACAGTGACAAAAACCTCAGAGTGATTAAAGATTCAATTTATTTGACCTTGTCCACATACACATTATATACATTAATACATTGGTAATATGAATAATATGAAAGGTCGGGGAGACTTCTGTTAAGACATGTTGTCGCTAGTGCGGGAGCAACCCCACAAATGTAAACAATAACAACATGTACATAGTATGATGAGATTAGTAAATTATAATTATTGCTTTAAGAATTAAAAATACAGCTATTATGGATATAACAGCATGATTCATAATTTACAATAATGTAATTTGTTATGTAACTTGAGGAACCAGAAACTAGACTGTGCATACATTTTCTGAATGATCATGTCTGGTGTTTTATTAACTGTCTCAACTATGCGATATCTACAAAATTGAAATCATTTACACCTTCAATGTTTGTCCCATCTATTTGTAATAGAGGGTACTCTATTTTATTTTGAGGTACAGTGTATATAAAAAAATCATCAATTTAGTTTTTTGGTATTTTTTTAGTGAAAGTTTTTTGCATTCAACCAATTGCTAACGTTTTGTAATTTCTTTTTTAATATTTTCACTTTGCATTTGGCCTTCTGAAACTTTAAATAACCTTAGTGTATTAGTAGGGTAGTGTCATAAGTTACGAATTTAAAAACGTTGCTCGAAAATGATATGTCATCGATATATGTAATAAACAAGAGTGGTCATAAACATGAATGCCAGTGGTGATAACTGTTTCTTTAGACATAACATTTACAATTTTTACATATTGTTTATGATTGTGTAAATAACTTCTACAACGACCAAGTACCATATAATTTAATCCATTGTAATTTAACTTACGTAGCAATATATTATGATCAATTGTGTCAAACCCTTTTGATAAATCAAGGTATATATTAATTGGCATAGCCAATGCATCAAGCTCTTGCATAATTCTATCCATAAAGGTCGAGTGTCGCAAATTCAGTAGAATGTTTCTTTCTAAAACCGTATTGGCTATTATTGTATAATATATTGGAATGGAAATATTTGTGTATTTGATCAAACATAATCCTTTCAAATTTTTTTTGAAATAGCTGGCAAGATTGAAATTGGACGATAATTGTGAAGTTTAGAATGATAACCATTTTTGAAAAGGGGAATAACTTTAGCAATTTTTTATTTGTTTTGAATTACCCCATTATGGATTGATTGGTAATTAGGGTGACTGCTTTGCTAATATCATGTTTTATAAATGTTTTTATTTTGATTGATATACCATCTATTCCGCAACTTGATTTTGGAGTTAAGCAATTAATTATGCTGACAGCAGTATCTACTTCAATTGGTTTAAAACTGAAGGTGTGAAGTGTTTGGTTTTTCAAATAATCTTATAGGATTTACCATCAGTTGTAGTTAACTTAGAGGCTAGAGTTGGACCAATATTTATAAAAAAATGAGTGAAATTTATTTGCAATAATGCATTTATCGCCTACCATTTCTCCATCCACTTTGAACGAATCCTGAAATTGTTTTTTCTTTGCTTTTTTTAATAATTTCTTTAATTAAGCACCACATATTTTTAATATCATGTTTATGCTTTTCAATACTGGACAGATAGTGCATTTGCTTAGCCAATCCAATGTTTCTTTTAAGAATTATTATAAGTATGCAAGTTAGTTCTGAGTTTATGGTATTAATCCGTAATTACCGGACTCTGTTTTATTCTTGCATACAATTAATTTCTAAACTTAGTTGACCTAATAATGCCCTGAGTAATCCAAGGTGCTTTCCTATGTTTATATTTATAAAATTTTATTATTTTAATAGGCAAGATCTTTTCTGATGTACTAAAAAATGTAACAGTGACATACTCCTCACAGTGAAACATGTCACAGTGGTGAAACATGTCACAGTGTTACACACCTCACAGTGACACACACCATACGGTGACACACACCTCACAGTGACACGCACCTCACAGTGACATACACCTCACAGTGACATATACCTCACATGTGACACACACCTCACAGTGACATATACCTCACAGTGACACACACCTCACAGTGACACAAACCTCACAGTGATATACACCTCACAGTGACACAAACCTCACAGGGACACAAAAATATCAGTGATACACACCACATAGGGACACCTCCCACTGTGAGACACATCCCACAGTGGCTCACAATTCACAGTGACACAAACCTCATAGTGACATGCACCACACAGGTACAAACACATCACAGTGACAAAAACCTCAGAGTGATTAAAGATTCAATTTATTTGACCTTGTCCACATACACATTATATACATTAATACATTGGTAATATGAATAATATGAAAGGTCGGGGAGACTTCTGTTAAGACATGTTGTCGCTAGTGCGGGAGCAACCCCACAAATGTAAACAATAACAACATGTACATAGTGTGATGAGATTAGTAAATTATAATTATTGCTTTAAGAATTAAAAATACAGCTATTATGGATATAACAGCATGATTCATAATTTACAATAATGTAATTTGTTATGTAACTTGAGGAACCAGAAACTAGACTGTGCATACATTTTCTGAATGATCATGTCTGGTGTTTTATTAACTGTCTCAACTATGCGATATCTACAAAATTGAAATCATTTACACCTTCAATGTTTGTCCCATCTATTTGTAATAGAGGGTACTCTATTTTATTTTGAGGTATAGTGTATATGAAAAAATCATCAATTTAGTTTTTTGGTATTTTTTTAGTGAAAGTTTTTTGCATTCAACCAATTGCTAACGATTTGTGATTTCTTTTTTAATATTTTCACTTTGAATTTGGCCTTCTGAAACTTTAAATAACCTTAGTGTATTAGTAGGGTAGTGTCATAAGTTACGAATTTAAAAACATTGCTCGAAAATTATATGTCATCGATATATGTAATAAACAAGAGTGGTCATAAACATGAATGCCAGTTGTGATAACTGTTTCTTTAGACATAACATTTACAATTTTTACATATTGTTTATGATTGTGTAAATAACTTCTATAACGACCAAGTACCATATCATTTAATCCATTGTAATTTAACATCAGTATCTACTTCAGTTGGTTTAAAACTGAAGGTGTGAAGTGTTGGGTTTTTCAAATAATCTTATAGGATTTACCATCAGTTGTAGTTAACATAGAGGCTAGAGTTGGACCAATATTTATAAAAAAAATGAGTGAAATTTATTTGCAATAATGCATTTATCGCCTACCATTTCTCCATCCACTTTGAACGAATCCTGAAATTGTTTTTTCTTTGCTTTTTTTAATAATTTCTTTAATTAAGCACCACATATTTTTAATATCATGTTTATGCTTTTCAATACTGGACAGATAGTGCATTTGCTTAGCCAATCCAATGTTTCTTTTAAGAATTATTATAAGTATGCAAGTTAGTTCTGAGTTTATGGTATTAATCCGTAATTACCGGACTCTGTTTTATTCTTGCATACAATTAATTTCTAAACTTAGTTGACCTAATAATGCCCTGAGTAATCCAAGGTGCTTTCCTATGTTTATATTTATAAAATTTTATTATTTTAATAGGCAAGATCTTTTCTGATGTACTAAAAAATGTAACAGTGACATACTCCTCACAGTGAAACATGTCACAGTGGTGAAACATGTCACAGTGATACACACCTCACAGTGACACACACCATACGGTGACACACACCTCACAGTGACATACACCTCACAGTGACATATACCTCACAGTGACACACACCTCACAGTGACATATACCTCACAGTGACACACACCTCACAGTGACACAAACCTCACAGTGATATACACCTCACAGTGACACAAACCTTACAGGGACACAAAAATATCAGTGATACACACCACATAGGGACACCTCCCACTGTGACACACATCCCACAGTGGCTCACAATTCACAGTGACACAAACCTCATAGTGACACGCACCACACAGGTACAAACACATCACAGTGACAAAAACCTCAGAGTGATTAAAGATTCAATTTATTTGACCTTGTCCACATACACATTATATACATTAATACATTGGTAATATGAATAATATGAAAGGTCGGGGAGACTTCTGTTAAGACATGTTGTCGCTAGTGCGGGAGCAACCCCACAAATGTAAACAATAACAACATGTACATAGTATGATGAGATTAGTAAATTATAATTATTGCTTTAAGAATTAAAAATACAGCTATTATGGATATAACAGCATGATTCATAATTTACAATAATGTAATTTGTTATGTAACTTGAGGAACCAGAAACTAGACTGTGCATACATTTTCTGAATGATCATGTCTGGTGTTTTATTAACTGTCTCAACTATGCGATATCTACAAAATTGAAATCATTTACACCTTCAATGTTTGTCCCATCTATTTGTAATAGAGGGTACTCTATTTTATTTTGAGGTACAGTGTATATAAAAAAATCATCAATTTAGTTTTTTGGTATTTTTTTAGTGAAAGTTTTTTGCATTCAACCAATTGCTAACGTTTTGTGATTTCTTTTTTAATATTTTCACTTTGCATTTGGCCTTCTGAAACTTTAAATAACCTTAGTGTATTAGTAGGGTAGTGTCATAAGTTACGAATTTAAAAACGTTGCTCGAAAATGATATGTCATCGATATATGTAATAAACAAGAGTGGTCATAAACATGAATGCCAGTGGTGATAACTGTTTCTTTAGACATAACATTTACAATTTTTACATATTGTTTATGATTGTGTAAATAACTTCTACAACGACCAAGTACCATATAATTTAATCCATTGTAATTTAACTTACGTAGCAATATATTATGATCAATTGTGTCAAACCCTTTTGATAAATCAAGGTATATATTAATTGGCATAGCCAATGCATCAAGCTCTTGCATAATTCTATCCATAAAGGTCGAGTGTCGCAAATTCAGTAGAATGTTTCTTTCTAAAACCGTATTGGCTATTATTGTATAATATATTGGAATGGAAATATTTGTGTATTTGATCAAACATAATCCTTTCAAATTTTTTTTGAAATAGCTGGCAAGATTGAAATTGGACGATAATTGTGAAGTTTAGAATGATAACCATTTTTGAAAAGGGGAATAACTTTAGCAATTTTTTATTTGTTTTGAATTACCCCATTATGGATTGATTGGTAATTAGGGTGACTGCTTTGCTAATATCATGTTTTATAAATGTTTTTATTTTGATTGATATACCATCTATTCCGCAACTTGATTTTGGAGTTAAGCAATTAATTATGCTGACAGCAGTATCTACTTCAATTGGTTTAAAACTGAAGGTGTGAAGTGTTTGGTTTTTCAAATAATCTTATAGGATTTACCATCAGTTGTAGTTAACTTAGAGGCTAGAGTTGGACCAATATTTATAATAAAAAAATAAGTGAAATTTATTTGCAATAATGCATTTATCGCCTACCATTTCTCCATCCACTTTGAACGAATCCTGAAATTTTTTTTTCTTTGCTTTTTTTAATAATTTCTTTAATTAAGCACCACATATTTTTAATATCATGTTTATGCTTTTCAATACTGGACAGATAGTGCATTTGCTTAGCCAATCCAATGTTTCTTTTAAGAATTATTATAAGTATGCAAGTTAGTTCTGAGTTTATGGTATTAATCCGTAATTACCGGACTCTGTTTTATTCTTGCATACAATTAATTTCTAAACTTAGTTGACCTAATAATGCCCTGAGTAATCCAAGGTGCTTTCCTATGTTTATATTTATAAAATTTTATTATTTTAATAGGCAAGATCTTTTCTGATGTACTAAAAAATGTAACAGTGACATACTCCTCACAGTGAAACATGTCACAGTGGTGAAACATGTCACAGTGATACACACCTCACAGTGACACACACCATACGGTGACACACACCTCACAGTGACACGCACCTTACAGTGACATACACCTCACAGTGACATATACCTCACATGTGACACACACCTCACAGTGACATATACCTCACAGTGACACACACCTCACAGTGACACAAACCTCACAGTGATATACACCTCACAGTGACACAAACCTCACAGGGACACAAAAATATCAGTGATACACACCACATACGGACACCTCCCACTGTGACACACATCCCACAGTGGCTCACAATTCACAGTGACACAAACCTAGTGACACGCACCACACAGGTACAAACACATCACAGGGACAAAAACCTCAGAGTGATTAAAGATTCAATTTATTTGACCTTGTCCACATACACATTATATACATTAATACATTGGTAATATGAATAATATGAAAGGTCGGGGAGACTTCTGTTAAGACATGTTGTCGCTAGTGCGGGAGCAACCCCACAAATGTAAACAACAACATGTACATAGTATGATGAGATTAGTAAATTATAATTATTGCTTTAAGAATTAAAAATACAGCTATTATGGATATAACAGCATGATTCATAATTTACAATAATGTAATTTGTTATGTAACTTGAGGAACCAGAAACTAGACTGTGCATACATTTTCTGAATGATCATGTCTGGTGTTTTATTAACTGTCTCAACTATGCGATATCTACAAAATTGAAATCATTTACACCTTCAATGTTTGTCCCATCTATTTGTAATAGAGGGTACTCTATTTTATTTTGAGGTACAGTGTATATAAAAAAATCATCAATTTAGTTTTTTGGTATTTTTTTAGTGAAAGTTTTTTGCATTCAACCAATTGCTAACGTTTTGTGATTTCTTTTTTAATATTTTCACTTTGCATTTGGCCTTCTGAAACTTTAAATAACCTTAGTGTATTAGTAGGGTAGTGTCATAAGTTACGAATTTAAAAACGTTGCTCGAAACTTATATGTCATCGATATATGTAATAAACAAGAGTGGTCATAAACATGAATGCCAGTGGTGATAACTGTTTCTTTAGACATAACATTTACAATTTTTACATATTGTTTATGATTGTGTAAATAACTTCTACAACGACCAAGTACCATATAATTTAATCCATTGTAATTTAACTTACGTAGCAATATATTATGATCAATTGTGTCAAACCCTTTTGATAAATCAAGGTATATATTAATTGGCATAGCCAATGCATCAAGCTCTTGCATAATTCTATCCATAAAGGTCGAGTGTCGCAAATTCAGTAGAATGTTTCTTTCTAAAACCGTATTGGCTATTATTGTATAATATATTGGAATGGAAATATTTGTGTATTTGATCAAACATAATCCTTTCAATTTTTTTTTGAAATAGCTGGCAAGATTGAAATTGGACGATAATTGTGAAGTTTAGAATGATAACCATTTTTTAAAAGGGGAATAACTTTAGCAATTTTTTATTTGTTTTGAATTACCCCATTATGGATTGATTGGTAATTAGGGTGACTGCTTTGCTAATATCATGTTTTATAAATGTTTTTATTTTGATTGATATACCATCTATTCCGCAACTTGATTTTGGAGTTAAGCAATTAATTATGCTGACAGCAGTATCTACTTCAATTGGTTTAAAACTGAAGGTGTGAAGTGTTTGGTTTTTCAAATAATCTTATAGGATTTACCATCAGTTGTAGTTAACTTAGAGGCTAGAGTTGGACCAATATTTATAAAAAAATGAGTGAAATTTATTTGCAATAATGCATTTATCGCCTACCATTTCTCCATCCACTTTGAACGAATCCTGAAATTTTTTTTTCTTTGCTTTTTTTAATAATTTCTTTAATTAAGCACCACATATTTTTAATATCATGTTTATGCTTTTCAATACTGGACAGATAGTGCATTTGCTTAGCCAATCCAATGTTTCTTTTAAGAATTATTATAAGTATGCAAGTTAGTTCTGAGTTTATGGTATTAATCCGTAATTACCGGACTCTGTTTTATTCTTGCATACAATTAATTTCTAAACTTAGTTGACCTAATAATGCCCTGAGTAATCCAAGGTGCTTTCCTATGTTTATATTTATAAAATTTTATTATTTTAATAGGCAAGATCTTTTCTGATGTACTAAAAAAATGTAACAGTGACATACTCCTCACAGTGAAACATGTCACAGTGGTGAAACATGTCACAGTGATACACACCTCACAGTGACACACACCATACGGTGACACACACCTCACAGTGACACGCACCTTACAGTGACATACACCTCACATTGACATATACCTCACATGTGACACACACCTCACAGTGACATATACCTCACAGTGACACACACCTCACAGTGACACAAACCTCACAGTGATATACACCTCACAGTGACACAAACCTCACAGGGACACAAAAATATCAGTGATACACACCACATACGGACACCTCCCACTGTGACACACATCCCACAGTGGCTCACAATTCACAGTGACACAAACCTAGTGACACGCACCACACAGGTACAAACACATCACAGTGACAAAAACCTCAGAGTGATTAAAGATTCAATTTATTTGACCTTGTCCACATACACATTATATACATTAATACATTGGTAATATGAATAATATGAAAGGTCGGGGAGACTTCTGTTAAGACATGTTGTCGCTAGTGCGGGAGCAACCCCACAAATGTAAACAACAACATGTACATAGTATGATGAGATTAGTAAATTATAATTATTGCTTTAAGAATAAAAAATACAGCTATTATGGATATAACAGCATGATTCATAATTTACAATAATGTAATTTTTTATGTAACTTGAGGAACCAGAAACTAGACTGTGCATACATTTTCTGAATGATCATGTCTGGTGTTTTATTAACTGTCTCAACTATGCGATATCTACAAAATTGAAATCATTTACACCTTCAATGTTTGTCCCATCTATTTGTAATAGAGGGTACTCTATTTTATTTTGAGGTACAGTGTATATAAAAAAATCATCAATTTAGTTTTTTGGTATTTTTTTAGTGAAAGTTTTTTGCATTCAACCAATTGCTAACGTTTTGTGATTTCTTTTTTAATATTTTCACTTTGCATTTGGCCTTCTGAAACTTTAAATAACCTTAGTGTATTAGTAGGGTAGTGTCATAAGTTACGAATTTAAAAACGTTGCTCGAAAATGATATGTCATCGATATATGTAATAAACAAGAGTGGTCATAAACATGAATGCCAGTGGTGATAACTGTTTCTTTAGACATAACATTTACAATTTTTACATATTGTTTATGATTGTGTAAATAACTTCTACAACGACCAAGTACCATATAATTTAATCCATTGTAATTTAACTTACGTAGCAATATATTATGATCAATTGTGTCAAACCCTTTTGATAAATCAAGGTATATATTAATTGGCATAGCCAATGCATCAAGCTCTTGCATAATTCTATCCATAAAGGTCGAGTGTCGCAAATTCAGTAGAATGTTTCTTTCTAAAACCGTATTGGCTATTATTGTATAATATATTGGAATGGAAATATTTGTGTATTTGATCAAACATAATCCTTTCAAATTTTTTTTGAAATAGCTGGCAAGATTGAAATTGGACGATAATTGTGAAGTTTAGAATGATAACCATTTTTTAAAAGGGGAATAACTTTAGCAATTTTTTATTTGTTTTGAATTACCCCATTATGGATTGATTGGTAATTAGGGTGACTGCTTTGCTAATATCATGTTTTATAAATGTTTTTATTTTGATTGATATACCATCTATTCCGCAACTTGATTTTGGAGTTAAGCAATTAATTATGCTGACAGCAGTATCTACTTCAATTGGTTTAAAACTGAAGGTGTGAAGTGTTTGGTTTTTCAAATAATCTTATAGGATTTACCATCAGTTGTAGTTAACTTAGAGGCTAGAATTGGACCAATATTTATAATAAAAAAATAAGTGAAATTTATTTGCAATAATGCATTTATCGCCTACCATTTCTCCATCCACTTTGAACGAATCCTGAAATTTTTTTTTCTTTGCTTTTTTTAATAATTTCTTTAATTAAGCACCACATATTTTTAATATCATGTTTATGCTTTTCAATACTGGACAGATAGTGCATTTGCTTAGCCAATCCAATGTTTCTTTTAAGAATTATTATAAGTATGCAAGTTAGTTCTGAGTTTATGGTATTAATCCGTAATTACCGGACTCTGTTTTATTCTTGCATACAATTAATTTCTAAACTTAGTTGACCTAATAATGCCCTGAGTAATCCAAGGTGCTTTCCTATGTTTATATTTATAAAATTTTATTATTTTAATAGGCAAGATCTTTTCTGATGTACTAAAAAATGTAACAGTGACATACTCCTCACAGTGAAACATGTCACAGTGGTGAAACATGTCACAGTGATACACACCTCACAGTGACACACACCATACGGTGACACACACCTCACAGTGACACGCACCTTACAGTGACATACACCTCACAGTGACATATACCTCACATGTGACACACACCTCACAGTGACATATACCTCACAGTGACACACACCTCACAGTGACACAAACCTCACAGTGATATACACCTCACAGTGACACAAACCTCACAGGGACACAAAAATATCAGTGATACACACCACATACGGACACCTCCCACTGTGACACACATCCCACAGTGGCTCACAATTCACAGTGACACAAACCTAGTGACACGCACCACACAGGTACAAACACATCACAGGGACAAAAACCTCAGAGTGATTAAAGATTCAATTTATTTGACCTTGTCCACATACACATTATATACATTAATACATTGGTAATATGAATAATATGAAAGGTCGGGGAGACTTCTGTTAAGACATGTTGTCGCTAGTGCGGGAGCAACCCCACAAATGTAAACAACAACATGTACATAGTATGATGAGATTAGTAAATTATAATTATTGCTTTAAGAATTAAAAATACAGCTATTATGGATATAACAGCATGATTCATAATTTACAATAATGTAATTTGTTATGTAACTTGAGGAACCAGAAACTAGACTGTGCATACATTTTCTGAATGATCATGTCTGGTGTTTTATTAACTGTCTCAACTATGCGATATCTACAAAATTGAAATCATTTACACCTTCAATGTTTGTCCCATCTATTTGTAATAGAGGGTACTCTATTTTATTTTGAGGTACAGTGTATATAAAAAAATCATCAATTTAGTTTTTTGGTATTTTTTTAGTGAAAGTTTTTTGCATTCAACCAATTGCTAACGTTTTGTGATTTCTTTTTTAATATTTTCACTTTGCATTTGGCCTTCTGAAACTTTAAATAACCTTAGTGTATTAGTAGGGTAGTGTCATAAGTTACGAATTTAAAAACGTTGCTCGAAAATTATATGTCATCGATATATGTAATAAACAAGAGTGGTCATAAACATGAATGCCAGTGGTGATAACTGTTTCTTTAGACATAACATTTACAATTTTTACATATTGTTTATGATTGTGTAAATAACTTCTACAATGACTAAGTACCATATCATTTAATCTATTGTAATTTAACTGACGTAGCAATATATTATGATCAATTGTGTCAAACCCTTTTGATAAATCAAGGTATATATTAATTGGCATAGCCAATGTATCAAGCTCTTGCATAATTCTATCCATAAAGGTCGAGTGTCGCAAATTCAGTAGAATGTTTCTTTCTAAAACCGTATTGGCTATTATTGTATAATATATTGGAATGGAAATATTTGTATATTTGATCAAACATAATCCTTTCAATTTTTTTTTGAAATAGCTGGCAAGATTGAAATTGGACGATAATTGTGAAGTTTAGAATGATAACCATTTTTGAAAAGGGGAATAACTTTAGCAATTTTTTATTTGTTTTGAATTACCCCATTATGGATTGATTGGTAATTAGGGTGATTGCTTTGCTAATATCATGTTTTATAAATGTTTTTATTTTGATTGATATACCATCTATTCTGCAATTTGATTTTGGAGTTAAGCAATTAATTATGCTGACAGCAGTATCTACTTCAATTGGTTTAAAACTGAAGGTGTGAAGTGTTTGGTTTTTCAAATAATCTTATAGGATTTACCATCAGTTGTAGTTAACTTAGAGGCTAGAGTTGGACCAATATTTATAATAAAAAAATAAGTGAAATTTATTTGCAATAATGCATTTATCGCCTACCATTTCTCCATCCACTTTGAATGAATCCTGAAATTGTTTTTCTTTGCTTTTTTTAATAATTTCTTTAATTAAGCACCACATATTTTTAATATCATGTTTATGCTTTTCAATACTGGACAGATAGTGCATTTGCTTAGCCAATCCAATGTTTCTTTTAAGAATTATTATAAGTATGCAAGTTAGTTCTGAGTTTATGGTATTAATCCGTAATTACCGGACTCTGTTTTATTCTTGCATACAATTAATTTCTAAACTTAGTTGACCTAATAATGCCCTGAGTAATCCAAGGTGCTTTCCTATGTTTATATTTATAAAATTTTATTATTTTAATAGGCAAGATCTTTTCTGATGTACTAAAAAATGTAACAGTGACATACTCCTCACAGTGAAACATGTCACAGTGGTGAAACATGTCACAGTGATACACACCTCACAGTGACACACACCATACGGTGACACACACCTCACAGTGACACGCACCTTACAGTGACATACACCTCACAGTGACATATACCTCACATGTGACACACACCTCACAGTGACATATACCTCACAGTGACACACACCTCACAGTGACACAAACCTCACAGTGATATACACCTCACAGTGACACAAACCTCACAGGGACACAAAAATATCAGTGATACACACCACATACGGACACCTCCCACTGTGACACACATCCCACAGTGGCTCACAATTCACAGTGACACAAACCTAGTGACACGCACCACACAGGTACAAACACATCACAGGGACAAAAACCTCAGAGTGATTAAAGATTCAATTTATTTGACCTTGTCCACATACACATTATATACATTAATACATTGGTAATATGAATAATATGAAAGGTCGGGGAGACTTCTGTTAAGACATGTTGTCGCTAGTGCGGGAGCAACCCCACAAATGTAAACAACAACATGTACATAGTATGATGAGATTAGTAAATTATAATTATTGCTTTAAGAATTAAAAATACAGCTATTATGGATATAACAGCATGATTCATAATTTACAATAATGTAATTTGTTATGTAACTTGAGGAACCAGAAACTAGACTGTGCATACATTTTCTGAATGATCATGTCTGGTGTTTTATTAACTGTCTCAACTATGCGATATCTACAAAATTGAAATCATTTACACCTTCAATGTTTGTCCCATCTATTTGTAATAGAGGGTACTCTATTTTATTTTGAGGTACAGTGTATATAAAAAAATCATCAATTTAGTTTTTTGGTATTTTTTTAGTGAAAGTTTTTTGCATTCAACCAATTGCTAACGTTTTGTGATTTCTTTTTTAATATTTTCACTTTGCATTTGGCCTTCTGAAACTTTAAATAACCTTAGTGTATTAGTAGGGTAGTGTCATAAGTTACGAATTTAAAAAAGTTGCTCGAAAATTATATGTCATCGATATATGTAATAAACAAGAGTGATCATAAACATGAATGCCAGTGGTGATAACTGTTTCTTTAGACATAACATTTACAATTTTTACATATTGTTTATGATTGTGTAAATAACTTCTACAATGACTAAGTACCATATCATTTAATCCATTGTAATTTAACTGACGTAGCAATATATTATGATCAATTGTGTCAAACCCTTTTGATAAATCAAGGTATATATTAATTGGCATAGCCAATGTATCAAGCTCTTGCATAATTCTATCCATAAAGGTCGAGTGTCGCAAATTCAGTAGAATGTTTCTTTCTAAAACCGTATTGGCTATTATTGTATAATATATTGGAATGGAAATATTTGTATATTTGATCAAACATAATCCTTTCAATTTTTTTTTGAAATAGCTGGCAAGATTGAAATTGGACGATAATTGTGAAGTTTAGAATGATAACCATTTTTGAAAAGGGGAATACATTTTTTATTTGTTTTGAATTACCCCATTATGGATTGATTGGTAATTAGGGTGATTGCTTTGCTAATATCATGTTTTATAAATGTTTTGATTTTGATTGATATACCATCTATTCCGCATCTTGATTTTGGAAGTAAGCAATCGGTTATGCTGACAGCAGTATCTACTTCAATTGGTTTAAAACCGAAGGTGTGAAATGTTGGGTTTTTCAAATAATCTTATAGGATTTACCATCAGTTGTAGTTAACTTAGAGGCTAGAGTTGGACCAATATTTGTAAAAAAATTGAGTGAAATTTATTTGCAATAATGCATTTATCGCCTACCATTTCTCCATCCACTTTGAACGAATCCTGAAATTTTTTTTTCTTTGCTTTTTAAAATAATTTCTTTAACTAAGCACCACATATTTTCAACATCATGTTTATGCTTTTCAATACTGGACAGATAGTGCATTTGCTTATCCAATCCAATGTTTCTTTTAAGAATTATTATAAGTATGCTAGTTAGTTCTGAGTTGACGGTATTAATCCGTAATTACCGGACTCTGTTTTATTCTTGCATACAATTAATTTCTAAACTTAGTTGACCTAATAATGCCCTGAGTAATCCAAGGTGCTTTCCTATGTTTATATTTATAAAATTTTGTTATTTTAATAGGCAAGATCTTTTCTGCTGTACTAAAAAATGTAACAGTGACATACTCCTCACAGTGAAACATGTCACAGTGTTGAAACATGTCACAGTGATACACACCTCACAGCGACACACACCATACGGTGACACACACCTCACAGTGACACGCACCTCACAGTGACACACACCTCTAAGTAACATACACCTCACAGTGACACACACTTTTCAGTGATACACCTCACAGTGATACATACCTCACAGTGACACATACCTCATGGGGACACAAACCTCACAGTGATACACACTTCACAGTGACATGCACCTCACAATGACACACACACCACAGTGACACATACCTCACAGTGTCGCACATCACAGTGACATACACCTCACAGTGACACACACCTAACAGTGACAAACACCTCACAGGGACACACACCTCACCATGAAACACACCTCACAGTGACACACCTCGCAGTGACAAACACCTCTCAGTGACACACACCTCACAGTGACACTTACCTCACAGAGTAACACCTCCCAGTGACACAAACCTCACCGTGCCAAGCACCTCGCAGTGATATACACCTGACAGTGACATACACCTCACAGTGACACACATATGTCACCTGTCACCGCAAAGTGTCACACTTCACAGTGACACCACCTCACAGTGACATACACCTTGCAGTGACACACATATGTGACCTCTCACAGCAAAGTGACACACTTCACAGTGCCACACACATGTGACCTGTCACAGCAAAATGACACACCTCACAGTGATATACACATCACAGTGGCACACATATGTGACCTGTCACAGGAAAGTAACACATCTTACATTGAGATATACCTGACAATGACACACATATGTGACCTGTCAAAGCAAAGTGACACACTTCACAGTGACAACACCTCACAGTGACACACATGAACTGTCACAGTAAAGTGACACACTTCACAGTGACAACACCTCACAGTGACACACATGTGACCTGTCACCGCAAAATGTCACACTTCACAGTGACATACACCTTGCAGTGACACACATATGTGACCTCTCACAGCAAAGTGACACACTTCGCAGTGGCAACACCTCACAGTGACACACATGTGAACTGTCGCAGCAAAATGACACATCTCACAGTGATATACACCTCACAGTGACACACAAATGTGACCTGTCACAGCAAATTGACACATCTTACATTGAGATACACCTGACAGTGACACACATATGTGACCTGTCACAGCAATGTGACACACCTCACAGTGATATACACCTCACATTGAAACACATATGTGACCTGTCACAGCAATGTGACACACCTCACAGTGATATACACCTCACATTGAAACACATATGTGACCTGTCACAGCAATGTGACACACCTCATAGTGATATACACCTCACATTGAAACACATATGTGACCTGTCACAGCAAAGTGACACACTTCACAGTGACAACACCTCACAGTGACACACATGTCCTGTCACAGTAAAGTGACACACTTCACAGTGACAAAACCTCACCATGACACACACGTGACCTGTTACAGCAAAGTGACACACCTCAAAGTGACACATATATGTGACCTATCACTGCAAAGTGACACTCCTGACAGTGACATGCACCTCACAGTGACACACCTCACAATTACACACACCTCAAAGTGACATACCTCACAATTACACACACCTCACAGTGACACACACTTCACAGTGACACACACACCTTACAGTGACACACACTTCACAGTGACACAAACCTCACAGTGACACACACTTCATAGTGACACACATCTCACAGTGACACACTTCACAATGACACACACCTCACAGTGACACACCTCACAATAACACACAGATGACAGTGACACACCTCACATTGACGCACAGCTCACTGTGACACCTCACGATGACACACACCCGACTACACCTAATTATCTTCTTTAAAAAAATTACAAAACAAATGTAGTGTTATTTCAAATTTTAAAATGGGTGTAGTATTAAATTACATTACAAAATACGTATCTGAATGCAAAATGGCCATTATTTCCCATAACAATTTTATAAATCATATTTTTAACTTGTTTTATGACAAGGAGATGTAGACGTAGTAAATGACTTGTCTATCCTAGTGCAATTATAGAAAGTTGCCTCTCAGGCTCACTTTCCGTGGAATGTCTCTCTTGATACATCTATTAATATTTTGGTAGAAACACTGTTGCACGTACATATATATGGCACACTAAGGGTGATACATAGTGCACAATATTACATAAATATTAATTGAAGTGGGTAATACAGAGGTATATATCAGAGTTATGAATTGACAAATTGTGCAGTTCCAGTGGTAAACAATAATGCCATCGACCAGCACGAATGCTACTGGTCTAGTGGCAGTGAACTTCAATCAAAACAATGCGAACTCAACCTATTTCCCCAAGAAAAACTCCTTGTTTCTCAACAATAAACAATTCCTCCTAAATAACTGTAGCAGCATCAAAGGGAATATAAATAACTCAGTTCCATGCAATACTTGACCAACTTGATTTGCACGTAAGTCTACAATGTGAGTAAGAAATTTATAGCACATTCGCCATCAACATATAGCCTCATCCCTAGCTACTGCATGGAAGTATAGTGGAAGGATCGTACCAGAAATACGGGCTGGGTATTCTGTGACATCTTGTCTATGGAGTGTATGTGTAGACATCTGAATGCCATAATCACTGGTGACTTCAATGTTGGGGACACAACATGAGTCACCAACAAAGTATTAGGATACATTGATGCTGTAAACACTAGAAAACTTCTAGACATCAAGGAACATTTTAGCTTTATTCAACATCAACATGAAATCACAAGACCATCTTCGAATGCTGTGTTAGACTTGGTGATTAGCTCAAATCCTAAACTCATGTTCCATGTAAACGTGGTATGAGCTATCATCTTGCAATGCTCATCACACTTGATGTCTCTCCAAAACAGCACTCACACAAGCACTCGCACAATATATACAAATACAAGTCTGCAAACGTTGAAGGTCTATGGGCAGACATGGCTGAATATATGGTACACAGTTCAGTATTTTATGGAAAATCACTCATCCAGAACACATAGTTATCTCCAATGTTTGACTTCTTAACTTGTTTTAAATTCGCAGTAACCACACTAGCACCAACACTGAATGCCACGTTTGTGTGGCAAGACACCATGCTGGGGAATGAAAATATTGCAATTTAGCATGAGACAGTGAAGTAGTTTGGGGATAAAAAATGGATGGATATATATACAACCCGTATGCTTATTTGAATGCAAAATTATACCTATGTTCTCGTCTCAAATATGTTTAAAGCATACTGTACCATTAATGGAATGAATATTGTATTTATATTAGGCACCTCTGAATGGACTTTTGTCTAGATTTACAGTGCTTTATCAATTTATTTGTTACTAAAATTAGCAAATATGCCTATCCTCCAGATCACACTACATACACACAGTTGCCCAAAGTATTCAGTCATATATGACATTTGATATAATGGAAATTTTAGCTGAGTTTCTCAGTGCTAGTTACACAAGACACCCCTCATTGGTGGACCATTTATGTAGGTCCAAACAATCACAGAAACCATGCATAACATTGTGAACAAGTGATTATCGGCCATCGGTGACATTTGGTATAAATTCTGAGATTGATTAAAACGCTCACCAAATGGGGAATTTCTAAACAAATAAAGGCATTGGTTTCATTCCGTGGAGTAGATTAATCCATAAGAGGTTGATGCCACAATGCAAGCCAACTAGGAGGAAAGTGTTAACATACTCACACATAACTTGTATACATATATGTGCTATTATAGTTGGATGATTCATCAGCTAACACTACTCAAACTTAAATTCTGATGAGAAATGTGCATTAATAGCAGATAGTCAAAAGAATGAAAGGTAAAAGCAACATTTTAGCATAATTTGATAAAACACTAATATAAATTTAGCATTGTACATGTTGAACAATTTAATATAATATCATCATAGCTGTGACATTGTATGAATCAGCATTGATAAATAAAACATAAATATGTAGTAAGACAAGAAGCATTAGAATTAGAAAATATAAATGTACCAAAGATAACTGGCTGCTAAGGCATAAGCTAAGTGTGAATGTAAAACAAAAACAATTGAGTATATCGACTCCATGAATATTTCAAAATGGCAACGTGGTTGATACTGGGTGTTCTATTCTAGAATGGTGAGATGACTGTTTTTTCCACAGTGTGCAGTTTAAGTGGATGATGCAAACTGAATTATTATAAGTGATGACATAAAAATGTTTTACTTTTTGCTTTCAGTGTGTTCCAATTCGAGCAATGTGAGATTGGATGTTCCGTCTGAGACTTGGGTGGGAGAAGGAGCCCTGTTGAGATGCAGCTATCTAGACAAGAGTAAGACTGTCCTACGAGTGGACTGGTTCAAGGGGCGCAGTGATAGTCTTGATTACAGAGTATTCATCCACAAAGTTTCCATCCATAAACAATCAAAAAAGAATTACTTCTCCAACAGAATTGTGCTGGCACGAATGTTGAATGGTTTTTACGAACTCTACATTAACAACACAGTTTTATCAGATGGAGACTTTTATTTTTGTGAAATTAATAGTGAGAACAACCAAGCGACACTACTGGTGAATGGTGAGTATTTGATCAGTATCATTATTATATTTGTACTACATACATGATGTAGCATGTTCTTATTCCTGGCAGTAGTGTCAATCCATGGTATTTTTGAAATCACATTCAGTTTTAAGTAATGTTAATATAGGTTCTTCAGTTGGAATATTTGTATTTAAAGTACAAGTACAGCAGCCCCCTGTAAATGTACAAACAAATCATTCATATAACTGAATAAATCGCATTTGTACAGTAATTGTAACATGGCTGAAAAAATTAAGTTGTTGTTGGAATGAACAGGTCTGCCAAGGACTGAAGCAAACTGCATTGAAGAGTCCTCTGCATAAGAATACTTTTTAAAATGATATGCATGTTCATGCATCAAAGACAAATTAAAAAAGAAAAAGAAAATATTATGTTAAATCAAATATCATTAAAAAATCATTGTAGTTCATTCATCATCAGTTAAACAAGTCAAGTTTGTTGGCTTAGATTTGCTGTTTAAAAAAGTCCAATTCCATCCAGCTTTTGAAATCAATTCCTGAATTGGGTTTGAGGATAAATTCCAAGTCCAGAATGGAATTGACCCCATACCTGTGTCCATGTAAAACAACTGCCAGATCTACACGTGTGTATATGGGTCAATATTTGACAAAGTGGAAAAACGGTGTCGCCAACAATCAAATTTTTTTTACACGCACAGCATTATGTACTGTGTATATTTCCACATCTTTATGTTTTGATTCAATGCTTTTGTCTTTTAGAAATTGTCATGTGAAAAGAAAAACCGCACTGACACTGGTACCCCCTTATTGAATTTACCTGTCGCCATGACAATGCAGCACAATTACCAGCTGTTATTCTACTTATATTTATTGCATAAGCATATGCCGATACATTACAGGGGACTATCAGGAACTGTTCTGCTAATATGTGGTCATGATTTAGGAAATTAAGCTTGTTTTACATTTTTTTACATTTAAAATCATGTCGTCAAATGTTTGTTATTAGCGTAACGTTGTGTTAAATACTACCTCAGAAATTATCAGACAAACATTTTCCATGTAACACATATCATAAGATTTGTATGTATCATATTGTATGGCGTGTGCAATTCAGTGCAAAGACCGAATGTAGATAGATAGTTTAGTTTTTGTATTATATCTCACTTTCTGAACTGTCCACAATTGTTCTCTTAGAATTTGTTATAAGAGAACGGCATCTAGATCTAACGAACTAAAGCAATATCTTTCCCCAAAAGTGCCATAATGTGTATTCAGTGTGTATGAACGATCCTACCAAGAAATAGTTGCGAGTAATGAAATGTATCGGTCTCATGGATGAAATATCTGAAATGTCATTAGCATTATATGTCATTAGCACCACATTTGTGTCAATAGAATAAAATTGTTATCATTTGCATCATGCTGACTTATAATCAAACTGATTGAAAATATGTGTTATTGTGTAAGATAGTGTAGTATGCATACTAGTTGATCAACAGAAATACAAACAAGTGGAAAAGACTGTACTGCTTGAAATATATGCTGAAGGAAAATCGTGTGATGCCAATGACATCTACCAGGTAGTGCTGGTGATGATTTCTAAAAGGGCCTTAAAACATGAGTTGGCTGCACTCCCCTGCCAACATATTTTTCATTATATTTCCTTTTTAATTGAACTATAAACTAATAATTTCCAAACATTAACCAAAAGCTAAGGTATCCATTCTATAAGAAAAACGACATTAATCACGAGTGGTTGACAACAATTCTCAGAAATAGCTAAAATCACAAAATATGCCATAAATTAAATAATGTTATCATGTCATAAATTCACGGGTAGATACATAAGTGAATGTACAACAGCACTCTAGCACAAAATGTTTAACTTTCAATCATTAATATGATACGTTCGGTCATTTTATGTAAAAATTCTCACTTTTTTCAGTACAATCGATATGCTTCCATTTGTACTCACACCCATAGTATATTGACCTGATAAGTTCATATCAGTATGTTCCCATACCCATGTACTATCACTTGCAATAACGACTGACGAGAAATATTCAATATTAATGAAGATATCATATATGTAACCCTACCCCCTAAATCGAGAAAATGGGGGAAATGACAAATCATCACACAACATGCTCTAAATTAACAATTTATTTGTTAACCATCTCTTAGTTTCACGTAGTTGGTCATAATGTAATGCAAAGCAATTTTTTTATCATCAATCAGGTATATACATATAACTTTTTGCCCATATAAAGTAATACACAGTTTTTCAGTCAACATACGGTAAACGGAATCACATATATTACAACATAATGCCTTATACAACAACATAATGCCTTATATGTCAACAGATCAGGAGCCAACTTACTGAACAAATAATTGTTATTTGTTATGTTTCCACAATTATATAGAGATTTCAGTAACCTTACTCCCTTATCGAACAAAACCACAGAGTCCTTTCAGAGTGGGTATAGCTCAAGTTGTTTCGTGTAAAAGACTTTCAGTGTGATTACATACATTTCTGGCTAACATATATTTAATGTGTCAGCTGCAAATGTAAGACATGTGCCGTGTGTTCGTTGCTCGTTCAAGCTGAATGGGTTAACATGTACTGGTGTTTGCCGCTGTAAGGCCGATGATTGCGAAAATAGACCGATCACTTCGAGAGACATGGGAGTAGACCCACTGCTGTCATAAGACGACTCCAATATGGAGTGACATGGTCTATGATAGTCCGTAAAACTGTTTGTCAGTTCGTGAACTTCAATAAAAGTATGATGTATTTTAAACATGTTGTCATCATTACCACACTATTTATGATTTCCCAAAAAGCCTACTTATACATTAACATAATTATGAAGTCAATGCCTGCATCTGATAATTACGCATTTATGTGTCAAAAAGAGCGACATGTATTATTAAATACATGTTAGACAGAAATGTATGTAATCACACTGAAAGGCTTTTACACGAACACAATGTGGGCTATTCCCACTCTGAAACGACTTTGTGGTTTTGTTCGATAAGGGGGTAGTGTTACTGAAATCTCTATGTAATTGTTCAAACATAACAAGTAACAATTATTTGTTCAGTAAGTTGAAGTAATTGACCATAATTATAAACATAGACACCTGGGGCCGGTTTCATGAAGCGTACTTAAAGTTACGCAATTACTTAGCGTCACCTGTTTAGTGTAACTCTTATGTTTGCTGAAATGAAAAAATCGCATAATTTACTAGGACAATCATCTTAGCGTTAAGAACGTTCTTAGTCACTTCATGAAACCAGTCCCAGGTCTGTTGACATGCAATTTTATATATAAGGCATTATGTTGTAATGCATGTAATTCCGTTAACCTATGTCGTCTGAAAAACTGTGTATTTCATTCATTATATGGGCGAAAAGTTAAATGTAAACGCCTGATCAATGGTAAAAAATTGCTTTGCATTTTGTTATGACCAACTATGTGAGACTATAAGATGATTAATAAATATATATATATATATGTTTGATTTAGAGCATATAGTGTGACGATTTGTCATTTCCCGCCATTTTCTCGACTTAGCGGTTAGGGTTACATATATGATGATATCTTCATTAATATTTATCGCCAGTCGTTTTTGCAAGTGTTACTTTTTTCAGTGAAGCCACAAGGTGTGACTATAACTGGTCTTGCCCAGCCTGTCACAGAGACCACAAAGAAAGAGTTGAAGTGTCATGTGACTCGAGTGAAACCCGAGGCAGACATCTACTGGAGAAAGGGACCCAAAGGCCCACTACTGCAGGGAACTGTGACCAAGTCAAAGAAGTCAGATGGAACCTTTGAAGTCCAGTCGACGTACACAGCGTCCTTCAGTCGCAACGACCACAACATGAAGTTGTATTGTCTTATCAATCCACATGGAACTAGTTTCTGGAATAACAATACCAGCGCAACTGTTAGCGTTAACTGTGAGTATTGGATAGTGACTTTGGGTGTAACAAAATATATTGTTGCGGATATATCATACTAACTTCTATTATAACTAACACTATTTTGTGCAACTGACAAAGAATGACATATTTCACAAATTATGTATCATATTTTCTAGTAAGGTAAATCATCATTAAAACAAACAGCCATTTGGGATGAACCACCATGACTATAATTTAAAATATGATGCTAATATTTATTATTATGAATAATAGAAAATTGTATTTTTGGTTTCATATGATTCAACATATTAATAAAATTGGACCATAAACTAATGAACTGTACAATAATAAATCAATACACTTGTGTGATATTCACTAAGTTATATATTCTATTGTATATATAATATATTATTGTAATACATTTTAAAGTGTGTCAAAAAAGTACGCAAATCAGGTAATAAACAGGATGCTTTAATTAGCACCTTTAAAGTACATATACACCTAATCATTTTTTTATAAGTTAAATGTGCAAGATCCTTGCAATAATATGTTAACGTAATGAAACTGTAATAATTACATTTAACCATAGTCCTTATTTAAACTGATCATTACAGTTTATAATAATATGATGTGTACTAAATTATTAGAAAGCAAAACATAAGAAATTTGTTAACCATGTACTAAAACTGTTTCAGACCCACCCAGTACCGAAGTTAAACATTCTAGTTCTGACAATCCAAAAGATGGGAATTCAGTAACACTGACCTGTGACATCACAGCCGGCAATCCCACGACCATTATCAAAGTGACATGGAAGAAAGGCAGCACACAAATAGCATCCACTAGTCACTACCAACTAAGTGGCGGAGACTTGACAATAAGTCGACTTGACCATTCCCGGGATGATGGCGACTACTCGTGTGCTGCAGAGAATGCTATAGGACCAGGACCCTCCAGTGCAAAATTTGTACTTCTGGTTAACTGTGAGTACTGTTTTATTTCGCAACATACAGATATATTTAAAACAAGCAACACATGTGTTTACATAATAGCAAACTTTCGTCTTAACACATATGGTTTCAGACATACTCTGTTGCATTAATGTTCTCAATATAAATATACTAGTCAAAAAAGAAAACATTTTCTGTTGTAAGTCCTATAAGTTAATGATATAGACATAATGTTTATCATCGGTAGGGTGTGCATGTGAGATATATGGCGGGAGGTGCCATCTGACAACAATGAAAGCCTGGATTCTGTTTTGCAGTGACCTCATCAGTCTCCGTATTCCACAGTGTGACATCACTCTCCATTCTTTAATGATGGTAACTGTGAACTGATGGATGTTGGCCAGTTGTCTACGAGAAATGTGAAGCTAAAGGCAAACTATAAATGCTGCTGCTCTCAGGCATGTTTGCAATATCTGTGCGATATAACGTCAGCCAGGCATCAATTCAATTCAAATATCTTTATTGTCCCTCGTGGGGAAATTTTCTTGTGGTGTTCGCTATTAAATCAGCAATAAATAAATAAATAAACATGTGCAACTGAGAACACTGACCACACAGACACACACCATCGATCTATAGATAAATAATCATGGTATAGTTGTAAAAGAGTATGATAAAAACAAATACTAAGAATCACCAATCAGTATAAGTCACAACCATCAACAGCTGGGGAAATCAGTTATACACCGCAAGTAGCTCTTACACACACGCATGCACACCCACGCACGCACGCACGCTCGCACGCACGCACACCTTATCCTGCCTACAACATGCCTGATCTTATCCATATGCACCAATCAGTGATTCAATGAATTGCATATGATTAAAATAGCACAGAACAATCAGCCAGTTGTTAGGAAACATCATTGCAGCATTGTCTTGCTGAAACTAGATCTGATTCCGGTGGTGGAGCATGGACATTTATAGTTCAGGAATGAGGATTACCTCTATCTTTGTATATATGGGCATTGAGGCTGTCATCAATGAACACTGCAGATGCTCACTTTCAGTGTTCCTGTGATATGTTATCTAAATGCCAGCAGTGAACACTACAAGTGCAACACTATGCTCGAGCTCAATGAGTTGTGGCAACGTGCAATGATACAATGTTACCAAATAAAATTGGTGTCCTGCCTTCTGGAGTCTTAGTTATTAAATATTTCCTGGAGATGACCTAAAGCCACAATTGTTTTCTGGATGTATCTCTTCGGTCAATGGCAGCTGATGATTCAGGAGTATGTGGGTGAGTGCTTGTCTTTCCAGTGATAAATCTACAGCAGGGCAATGCATCGATAGGTAGTTCCCGCAGTCTTATTTATCTCCCTTTTTGTAGATGATGGAGTTACTGTTAGTATTTCTGAGGTATGATGGACCTTCTTTGAGATCTTACTGATAAGTTTATACCGTTTGTTTGCCAGCTTCTCGCCACCGAACTTGAAAATGTCTACTGAGATGCCATTCAGGTCAAAAGCGTTATTGTTTTTGTTTGCATTTTAGCAAGCCGGTCCTCTTTTCAGGTTGGCGGCATGTCAAGGAATGCTTTATCCTCTCTGGGTGTTGTGGAATGGACAGGACGGTGTTTCGTCTGTCACCCTTGATTCACGGTTCAGGAGCTGTTCAAAATGCTCATTTGACTTTGCTGGTGACAAGAGCGCGCGATAGTGTAGTGGTAGCACATCCGCCTGGCATGCCAGCGCTCTGAGTTTGAAACACGAACCGGACAGGCATGTATATTTGGTGTAAGAACCTGGCTGTCAACATTGGGGACTGTCTATCCCTCGTGACTCGGAGATCACGTTAATGTCGGTCCCGTCTTAATTCGGGATGTAAAAGAACGACTGAGTACAACATGCACCCTGGCAGTGACCACCGTCAGTGCCAGTATAGAAAGATCGGCTTGGCGATAATGTTCTGAAAAAGGTTGAATGAGATCTTTTTTATTACTGCTCACGTAACCCGCCTGGGTCATAGGGGCGCTGCATTATTGAATGTTTCACCAGTGGACGCCAGTCTTCGCGGTTGTGTGATAATGTCTGAGTTTCTCCGAAGGTCTTCCCAGTCCATTCTGCAATATTGTCTGACCATCTCTTCCTCTGTCTTCCCTGTCTTCTTATCCCCGGCAACGTTCCTTGTAGTATTGATTTTGCTAGCCCGCTTGATCGTGTTACAAGACCGTACCATCTCAGTTTCTTCTTTTTTAGTGTGGTCAGCAGGTCTTCGTAATGTCCCACATGTTGAGTGATGATTATTCTGATTTCATTTTGGGTGATGTGGTCAGGTAGGAAATACCGAAGATTCTTCAGTATCATTTAATTTCCACTGCAGAATTTCTTATTTGTAGTTCCGCTGTGAGGGTCCATGATTCGCATGCATATAGAAAGATGGAAAGGACCAGTGTAGGTACTAGTTTTAGTTTGGATTTCAGTGCGATGTTCTTCTCTCACCAAACTGGTTTCAATTTCGCCAGTGCTGCTAATTTTTGCGCAGACCTTGCAAGGATTTCGTTCCTACAACCCTCATCATTGATGATAGCTCCGAGGTACTTGAACTGATTTACTGTTTCCAGTTCGCGCCCATTGGCAGTTATTCGGGACCTCATTCCATTTTTGCTGTTTGTTATTAGCTTCGTTTTTTCTGTGCTAATTTCCATTCCATATTTGGCTGATGTTTCGTGCAGTCGGTTCGCAAGGTTAGCAAGTTCCTCTTCACTTCCAGCCAACTCGTCGATGTCATCAGCGAACCGTTGGTTGGTGGTGATGCGTCCTCCAATGTTGACTGTGCCAGGGCATCTGTTATTATTTGTTCCTGGAATATGTTGAATAATTAATGTGACAAGAGGCATCCTTGACGGACTCCGACTGATGTGTGGGATCATTCACCTGCAGTGCCTTGCACCAGTACTGCGCTGTTATCTTTAACAGATAGCTGCTCGATGGTGTGTACTAGTTTTCGTCCAATATTGTAGTTCTTCATTGGCATGCCACACCCTATCAAATGTCTTCTTGAAATCAATGAATACATGGAATTGTTTCTGTTGATGCTGAAGGTAGTTCTCATCCAGAACACGAAAATTGAATATTTGTTCCATGGTGCTTCTTCCACTGCGAAAGCCCGCCTGTTCATTGGCGATGATCTCTTCTACTTGTGGTTTCAATATATTCAAGATGATTCTCAGCATCACTTTGCTCGCATGGCTAATGAGGCTGATGGTTCGATAGTTTTGACATCATTATAGGTTGCCTTTCTTGGGGAGAGTAATTAGCAGTGATTGGGTCTATGTTGTTGGCCACTCGCCAGTCTGCCAGATTTTGTTGCAGATGTTGGTGAGGATGTCTGTCACCGTTTCTCCTCCATTCATTATAAGTTCTGCTGGGATGTTGTCAAATCCAGCAGCTTCTCCTCAATAATCATACAGCTATCTTCATTTCTTCAGGTAAAATTGGAAAGTCGTCCTCATTTGATGATTCTTGGCTGACTAAAACACTTGGATCTCCGTTGGTCTGGCAGTTGTATAACTCCGAACAGTACTCCGTCCATCTGTTGATAATTTTGTTATCTTCGGTGAGGCATTCCAATAAAGTTGGTAGTCATCGCTTCTAGATCTTCTTCAAGTGTGAGCAGTGGTGCAAACTTCCCTCCAATTGTTGCTTGGAATGATGCCAAGATCGCAGGGTCTTTCAGTTTGTCCAAGTTGAACTTGAGCCTGGTATTCTTAGGTTTGTTGATCTTTTTCAGCCGTACTTTGAAATTCATCAATACGATGTATTGATGGTCATTTCCTATGTCTGCTCCTGGGAACGTCCTTAATTTGGCCCTGTTGATTCCACATCTGAACCGATTTTGCACAAGTTTGTATATGATTGTGACCTCTTCCGTTAGGTGCATGCCATGTTCATCTTCAGGATGATTTATGTCTTCCAAGTGAGTTTGCAAGCACCATGTTGTTGTAGTTGTAGTCCGGCAAGCGCAGCCCCCTCTCATTAGTTGTAGCATTACAGAAAGGACCGCTGGAATCTTTCCATTCTGCATGTGCATCGACACCCACTTTGGCATTCCTGTCACCCTGGACAATCAGAATATCCTTCTTATCTACCACGTCGACGATGTCCTGGAGTTGATTGTGAATTGTGGGATGCGCCTGTATGTGGCTGCACCATAACAAGCTATGGAATATTTCAATTTTTATCAAGTTTGATCCAGGACACAGCGGCGACGTTTATACAGTTGGTTTTATGAAAGTCTAATAATGATGCTGGTCTGCGCTGTTTTAGCAAACGTTTTATAATTTATTTGTATTTTAGTAACTTTTATATGGTGTGCCCCTGTCCAGTTGAACTGCACCTGTGTTGCGACATTGCTGGTCGACCAGACGTGACGTTGACAACAAGAACATAGAACATCCATTCCTACAGCACGATCACATAAATAGGACTGAATTACTGCTGATTAGATGTGCCTCTGTTACTCGACTTTACCCAGCTCTGGACAATTGTGTTGCACCTGCTTTATCATAGATGTGTTAGTTAATCATTGTAGTCTTTGAATACCCCTAAGTGCATTCTAAGTTGCACACTATGTTGCAGTTGCAAAATGATTATCAAACCATATGTGATCGTGCCATTGATGTATTGCTACCATTTATTTCAAATGTACCTGAGTGAATTGAGCTTAGCACTGGTATTCTCAATCAAGAACAATAACACGTGTCGCGTATATCTTTTCCATGCATGTGAATGTTTTTAACAAGGGCCAAACACAATTCTTCTGGGACATCAGTGAATCACACTTGATTGCTTATGGGATCATTTACAGCTATATTTATCAATGTTAGTGACATATTTGAGAAAAATGTTTTGTGTTTTGAAAATGATCAAGAATGGTAATAATTAATGTTATCTTTTTCCTCATACAACTTCAAATTAATTGATATAATTGTTTGAAATATTGTGTAAGTAAAATGGAATACTGAAAGGATTATCAATGCAAAAAATTAGTAAACTAATTCACCCATACGGAAAAGGGGATGTTCAGTTTTCTTTCTAAGTACAATGTGGTTGCAGAAAGTTAGAATGAATTAAAGGGAAACAAAAGACAACGTTTTGATGTTATTCACCTAAAACATTTAACACAAACTAACCATTTGCAACCACAAGCACATTTTTTACAGCAGTGGTTTACTTAGGATGTGCTCTCAAAGTCGTAGATTCTACTGTAATCTCCGTTAACATTAAGGCTGACATATTACTGGTGACGCGATAACTTGACTAGAAGCAGTCAATAAACGACCAGCGTTATTTTTACCACGGAGCTCCCGGCCCGTAGCCAATTCCTTCTGAACCTGGTTCAGTTGCCAACACATGTCGTGGCATATAATTTGTTGGATTTATACAAGATGGGTTTGCAATAAAGACGTGAATTTGTATAATGCCAAAATGTTCTGCATGTGGGTGTAGCAATACTACTGTGAAAAATTTCTTTGAACTTCTTTGAACAGATCTGAAGTCAAACAGTGGACTCATAACTTTTCATAGAAACACTGGTTGGAAACAGTCACAGTATAATGCACTTTGGCTCATTTTGAAGAAGATATATCACCAGTTATTGGGACAAGATCTGATGAAATGTCGACGACGTAAGGTTTTGAAGCTGGGAGCAGTGTCGACAGTATTTTTAATCACGATATATGGTGATGGGTTCAAGTCATATTTCATGTTGTTGAACTTTACCAAGGCCTTCTCTTTCAAGCCAAATACTAATACACAAAAGTCCCTATACTGGAAAGTAATCCCCTCACACTCTGATAACACTGTTGAAAAAAAAACTTTGGCTTGTATAGTGCCGCAAGCTGGTTGGATTTGAACAAATGTTTTTATAGATCTAAAATTATGGATTTACTGTACATAATAAATTATTATATGGATAGGCTTAATGCAAATAGGATGTACTTATGACTGCCATGCCCATGTACTAATTACATATATTTTGCCAGGTACAGCAAGCCAATCGAACAATGGTATCAAGTATATTATTCTGTGAAACAGCTTGGTAGGTTGGAACCAATTTAATGATATAGATTATCACCAGGACACACAGTACATGTCTAACATATACATTTTTGTCAATATGAGCTCTACTGCCTACTGGTGGTTCAAGTATTCCCAGCTGAGAAGGATGAGCATCTGACACGAACACATCACTGCGCCACCTCCAGTTCCTGATCTACTATCAATTCTGTACACAGGTAACGTTTCAATGTGAACATAGTTGTACACTCGTTGTAGATAAGCCGATCGTGTCTGTGGAGACACCGGACCCAGTGGTAGAAGGACATCTAGTGACCATTACCAGTTGGTCACAAGCTAGACCAACTGTGAACAAAGTCATATGGAAGAAAGGTCAAGATGTCATCATAGCATCCACTGATAACAGATACACTGGAGGGACTGTTCAGAATCCTTCACTGACTATTAAGAACGCCACTAGGAGAGACGCAGGACAGTACACGTGTCAACCGGTCAATGTAATTGGACGTGATAGAAAAAACAATGACACATCAAGTGTATTGTAAGTACATTGATGATAGTATATATATATAACTTCAGATAAACCCTATTTATATATATATATATATATATATATATATATATATGCATATATATGTATATAAATATATATAATATACATATGTATATATATGAGCTATTTGTCGAAGTATATATTACTTTGTGTGAAATGTGTGAAATAAAAAATAGTTCTGACAGTCTGATTTCTTTCATAGAATAGATCTTCCCTATGAGCCTGAAGACTGTTTGATATACATGGTCTTTGAGCTTTGTTTCGTGGCAGTTGATATTATGGCACAATACGCATGATCTTTTTGTTACGTTCTCATCAAAGCCGAATTAATGAAAAACACAACAACTGCTACTAAAGTGGCACAGCATCTCATCAAGGTCACAAATATTTGGAGACAAAAAAGACCTGTAACATTCGCATTTGGTGAACTTCAGATAAACCCTATGGTCAAGCAACGGTGACGCCAACAAGGGTGACACTGGCCGTTGGAGGACATGTGTCTTTAATCTGCCATTCACCAACAGAGTCTGGCAACCCAACAGCTACCTGGTTTGTTTGGAGCAGAGAGAACAGTGCCTTCAGCAGCAACACAACTGTACTAACTCTGACACCTTCAGCAGTGGGCGAATCTGGCAATTACAGGTGTTATGCTGGCAACTGGCTTGGACAGAGTGACTACTCGGACTGGACCACTGTTACAGTGCAAGGTGAGTAAATGAGTGAGTAATTATGAGGTGGTATGATATGAATGATTGTCCATTTACAAGAACAGTTGCATGTTTTAAAATTACATTTGCTGCAAGTCACCGTGTTGCTGTGTCGCGCGTGTAGTGTATTAGTCAGGGATGTTAGGGATTTTTTGGTTCAGATTCTTCCAAAAACTCCAAATTTGGCTCATGTGTCGTCCATACTGTACTATTTCGATTTCTGACGGGCGCCAAGACGGGCGCCCCCCCCCCGCGGCTGCCATATTGGCGAAATCCAATAGGGCCGCCACCCGGGTTAGACAATGAAAGATTAGCAGTTAGTACTAAACAATTGAACAAAGATTATTCAGGAACAATTTTTATTAAAATACTTCAGAAATGACATCTGCTGACAAAATGCTATAATTATGCTGCTACGCCGCTACATTCATTTAAATGTTCAAAATACAATACAAGGACCGCTTTAGCAACAATATACCAATGATTCCCAATTATTACTATTACTACCTATACGTTCTGGCTTGCGCTCTATCATGCCTGCATTAAGTACTACTGGTCATCACCGCCCTCGTTATTAACGCACCCGCCTTGAGGTCAAAGTCACCCCTCAAGGTGAGCTTTGAGGTTATTTTCCTCGGGGTAATTATCCCATACGGCGTTGATGCGTTGGGTACCACTCTTCATTTGGGCCTCCAGAAATGGTACGATGTGGAGCGGCCCGTACTCGCTGAATGTCGTTGCTGTTGTGGGGCGCACCATGTGGATCACTGCCGCCATATCCAACACCACGACCGTGGCTTGTTTGGCAGCAGCTGCGCGGCCAGTGGGTGCATTGAGGCATGGACGAATGTCGGACTTCGTCCCAGATCGCAGCAGACCCTTGATCCGCCAAGCTCAGTGGCTCACTGTGATTTTCGAACCGAAAGAAGTCCGTCATGTCGGCATCGGGACGCGACTGGAGTGAGAGGAAAAGTTACGTGACTGAGGTCATGTTCTGCCTCTGTACACCATTGTCCTTCCTCCCTTTTTCTTGGGGTCAGGTCGTTTGGCGAAGGTTAGCATGCTGTTCCGCGTGATGGTATCAGATACTGGTACTGAGGCCTTTTCCAGCCTTTCCATGACGTATGCTGCGTGAAGGGCTTGGCGAGCTTCACGGATTTGAGATAGAGAGGTAGCGACGGCCTGTTCCATGACGTTCTGTGTATCGAGTGTTACAAGCTCATGACTTGTAGCAAGAAAAGAGTTGCCCAGCTTTTCTACCTCCTCGACGAACGATAGTACATCCTTTCGAAATTTGCCTTGGATGCTGTGTCCTTCCTCCATGATAAGCGATGGATGACGATGGTGGGTCGTGGATGGCCTCGAACTCCTCAACAATACGTGCGCAGTCAGGTCTGGCCAGCATGAACAGTGTAAGGGCCTCGGGGTTCTCTTAGAGTCCAGCTGCTCCGCCGTGCGCCTGGAGGCTTGTGTTGGACTGTTCATGCGCTTGGTCCTTGGTCATGAGGCTGAACTTTCTAACTGATTTCTGCACAACAATTCAGCATGAACTTCAGGGTGTTTCTCGGCTAGCTCGACCATATCACATACATGTACTGGCAGCCAACGCGCGTAATTCGTGTGGTACATGGCATGAAACCAGCCGCAGAGTTTGACACATGCGTGCACATATAGTGCGAAGTCCACCTCCGCAGGGACCGCACAAGGCGAATCATCAGCAGCTCCAGCTCGATTATGGTTGACCAGAAATTGCACTGGGGTACAGTTTGGGAACATCGATTCCACGTATCGATTGACTCAGGTGGGCCCATTACATTATTGCAATACTCCGAGTAGGCGGTCTGCTTGAGCAGGTACAGCGACACGAGGGAGACTTGATGGGCGTATCTCGTGCGTTTGATGTGATGCACATTGAGCGCAGACTGTGCGCGACCGGATGTAAGGACCTCCGCCTGAGAAAGGACGTTGGCCCACCCTATAGTCGCGCAGCAGCTTGTCTATCATAAGATGCATCTTGTCTTCGGTGTGCAGCGCGCCCATTATAACAACCAGCTTGTCTTCTCCAAAAGTGTCAGGGTATTGCCATTGGATGAGTTTGATGATAGCATACAGTGGCTGATATGCACCGAGAACGCTGGTCTGGCCGGGGTTGAGGAACTCAGTGCCCTGCATCGTCAGCTCCATCGCGTGCTTCATTGAAGATGCGGATGCGGCCTTGTCGGGGAAGAGGGGATAGACGCCGATCTCGGCAGGAGGCTTCACCGACTCGTCGCTTTCTAGCAACGAGTTGTATCACTATATAGCATGCGTTGTGAAAACTAAACACCCAAAAACCAAAGAATTGTTTTAATATAATTATGATGATTATTGTACCTCCAATAACATTTGCTAATCCAATATGACCTTTTGCGTGTCCTTGAGGGGTGACTTTGACTCAAATCGTCGAAATAAGATCAGAATCGGATTCACCGACCTCGAAAACCCCTTAAAAGTGGTATTATTTTTGGAAGAATCTGAACCAAACAGTCCCTATAATGCCCTAATATCCCTAACTGTAGTGTATGTTTTGGTGATTGTGATTATGCGATCAATATTGTTGCAATGTGACATAAAGCTCTGGGTGGCCGTGATTTGTTATGTTGTATTTTCGTTTATTACAGTTCCACCTGAAATGCCTACACATTTTAAAATACTCAACAACTCATCATCGGTCGCCCTAACCCTCCAGTGGCACCCTGGATTCAGTGACAATTACCCTCCGCAGGTATTCACCATACAATACACGGCAGTTAACCAGCCTAACTTGTTTTATGGGAAGATAGTCACTGCTAATGGGAGCAAACAACAGCAAGTGACAGTTGTTGGGCTGGAGCATGAGACGTTGTACAAGTTCACGTTGTTTGCACGCAGCAACGACACGGATGTCATCAGAAGTGGTGTAACTACAGCGTCAGGCCGGACAACAGGTATGACTGTAGGACATGGATAAAGATCGATAAAAGACACTGGTCATTACTGTACCTCATAGACAAAGTGGAAGACATAATAACCTCATTATGTTTTATTGTCACAGCCATCAATATCTTGGATTTAGAAATACAGTAAAACCTATCATAACAGTCACCGTCTGGTCTGCGCAATATTATCGTTATAGGCAGGTTACCGTTATGGAGATTTACATGACTTGGATACACACTAGGTGGTGCCACACTATTAGGAATGGTTACGTTGACGTTCGCTAGTTGGTACTGTCGCGAATGATACAAACCTACAGTTAACAATAGTAGTACACTACGAAACTTGCTATATTTATCCAACATAAAGTGAATTCATAATTTCCCATGAATAATACGTCATATTCAACTGCAAATGCGAAGTGCCGTCGGTTATACACGAAAAGATGTATCTTCACCGCTATTAGTAAAGGTCATGGACGTCCTTGTCTCAAGTGATGTCGCTTCAAAATAAATAATGTTTGTATTCCTTGCAGTGTGTACACGGGACAATCAAATTGTAGTCGAGTCATACGTGACGTCGTCAGCTCGTTACGGCGACTTTACAAAGCTTCCTTTACACTGCCTCCAGATCTCTCCAGCTAGGCCGAACAGCCTTAAATAAATATTCCAACAGAGCCTACCACCATCATCATCATCATTGTGCAGCTGTAATGTCCCGTAGTTAGGCGAAGGCCTCAGCATGTCATTTCCAAATCTGCCTGTCTTACGCTATCCTCTGCCAGATGGTGCCCTTCCAGTACTCGTCTAGTTCATCTCTCCACCGTCTCGCCGGTCTTCCTCTAGATCGTTTATCTTCGTAAGGTCTCCAAGTTGTAATACGCGATGTCCATCGGTTATCTCGTAGTCTGCTGAATTGCCCTGCCCATGTCCACTTCTGTCTTCTGATTTGTTCTATCACGTCTATGACTTTTTTCTTCTGCCTTACCCAGATGTTTGTTTTTTTCTCCCGATAAGTGATGTTTAACATACTTCTTTCCAACTTTGTTTGTGCGGCTGCTAGTTTGTTCTTTGCCAGGATGGTGAGTGCCCATGTTTCCGCTCTGTATGTCATCGTTGGAAGTACGCATGAGTTGAAGACATGTCTCTTCAAGCATGTTCCAAAGTTACCCTAGCAAATGTCGCGGTGTTTGGCGAATGCTGTCCAGCCGGCAGTGATCCTTCTTTGAATCTCCTTGTCTTGGTTTTTGTCGCTGATACTGTATCGTTGTCCCACATAGACGTAGCTTTCAACGTTCTCTATCTGCGTCGTGTTGATATATATTGGTGTGTCATTTTCTAGCATCACTTTTGTCTTCGAGATGTTCATCTTGAGACCTTGTTTTTCACTTTGATCAGCTAGCTCCTGCAGCATATTTTGTAGTTCTTGTGATGTAGTAACGCATATGAGTATGTCGTCGGCGAAGCGAAGATGGCTGAGATATTCTCCGTCTATCATCAAGCCTCTGGTTTCCGAGATCAGTCTTCGGAATATGCTTTCGAGTGTTGCCGTGAACAGCTTGGGCGATATGGTGTTACCCTGTCGTACTCCTCTCTTGATGTTGATCTTGTTGCTCTTTTGGTGTAGGTGGACTGTCACCGAGCTCTATATAATGTATAGATGTCTTTCAGGAGATCGATGTACACATCTTCTATCCCCTGTTCTTGAAGGGTCTGTATTGCTTGAGTTTGCATCGAGTCGAAAACCTTCTCGTAGTCGACGAAAGCGATGCAGAGCGGGATATTATATTCTCGGCACTTCTGTTTCAGTTGGTTTATGACGTGTATGTGGTCTGTCGTTGAGTACCTGCTTCTGAATCCTGTTTGCTCTCGTGGTTGGTTTTCGTCCAGTGTCTTCTCTAGTCTATTCGTTAATATCTTTATGAGTAATTTGTAGATGTTTGATAACAGAGATATCGGTCTGTAGTTCTTTAACTCTCTTGTTTCCCTTCTTGAAGATTATCACCATATTTGCGTTCTTCCAAGCGGTGAGTATTCGTCTTTCTGATAAGCATTTAGTATACAGCTTAGCCAGTGTCTTCGATATGATATCTTCTCCTGCTTTTAATGTTTCAATGTGTACATGGTCGTTGCCTGATGTCTTCCCATTCTTCATATCTCTTAGCGCAGCTTCCACTTCCCATGGTGTTATCTCTGGTACCTCTTTCGGGTCGGTGTGAATTATGGTAGTCTGTTCACTGTCATATAGCTCGGTGTAGAATTCCTCTATTCGATCCATGATCATACGTTGGTCTTGTATTTCTCTACTCTGCTTGTCTAGAGAAGTGTAATCAGTCTGTATCGGCCTAGTGCATGCGTTCTTCTTGCTTTCTTTTGATGACATAATCGTTTCTCATATGATCTCTTGTTTGTACTTTCTGATGTCCTTCTTCGCTTTCTTTTTGATGGTCTTGCATATTTCTGCGTACTCTATTTGTTTTTTACGATCGCCGTTATCCACCATTTCTCGTCTGTTCTTCATTAGTGCTAGTGTCGGTGACGATATTATCGTCACTACATGCCTGTTGATTGCTTTGACTACACTTGTTGCACTTAGTTGGATCATCTCAGTGATGTTTTCGCTCATGGTGTCGATTTCTTCTAGTTCCTGTAATGTCTCGAATCGATTTCGCAATTCAAGTTGGAATTCGATCTTTCTTCTTCCGATTTGTGTTGTATCTACAGTCGGTGGTCTCTTGTTTACCAACTTCTTCCTTTCAGCCTTGACGTCTAGTTTGATGTTGGTCATTACCATTCTGTGGTCACTTCCAATGTTGACTTGGTTGATGACAGTTACGTCAGTGACCATGTCTGGCTTGTTTGTCAGGATGTAGTCAATTTGGTTCTTCGTTTCTCCATTTGGGCTTTTCCATGTCCATATCTCCTCCCTGCTTTCTTCTGGCACATTGTATTTATGATTTTGTACTTTCTTGATGTTGCCCATTTTACCAAGGTGTCGTCTCTTTCGTTTCTCATACCTAGGCCAAATTTGCCTGTTGCCGCTTCCGAAATGTTTGTTCATTTCCCTCCTTGCGCATTAAAATCTCCCATCACTGTCGTGTAGTGGGTTGGCTTTTCTAAGGTCTCATCCATGTCGTTGTAGAAGTTGTCTGTGTCTTCGTCTGAGTATGATGTTGTTGGTGCATATACTTGTACTATCTTCAGCTTGTAGAGCTTTGTTATGCAGAGAACAAGTTTTGCTACTCTGGGGTTGATGCTGTTAACCTTCACTATATTGTCTTTCCATTTCTTGTTTATGAGTAAGCCTACTCCAGCTTGGCTGTTGTTCGCTGTGGAATGGTATAGTAGTTGGCAGCTTTGTAAGGTAGTGAAGCATTCCTCTCTTCTTCTGACTTCTCCGATCCCAACCACATCCCATGCCAACTTGGTTTCCCTAAGTTCTTCCTCCAGTTCTTGTATCTGTTCATCTCTTAGTAATGTTCTAAAGTTATATGTTGGTATCTTCAGTCTACTTAACTTCTCTCGGCGGCTCTTCTTGACCCAGAGACTTTGCTAAATAGCGGTAAGAGAGAGACAGATCTGTAGTTGCACACATTTCGTTTATCTCCCTTCTTGTACACAGGAACAATATTTGCTATTTTAAAACAAGTTGGAAAAGTTCCACAAGTTTAAGGACATATTAAAAAGCATAGTTAGTGGACCTGCTAATTCGGCAGCACATTCCCTACGGATTACACCTGATATATGTATACTATTAGGAAGTAATTCGGAACTTTCAAAAGTGATCCTTACATACAGCTCATACAGCTTACCGCTGTAGTAGACAGGTGGCTGCTAAGGCAGGTTTTACTGTATATTGTGTTATAGTGTTATTATTTGATAAAATGCATCAGCATTGGATTGATATATAAACGTGGGTTCTTAATGACTTGGACGTTATGAAAATATAACTGCTGATAGCGATTTCGAATAACGCCATATGTAGCCTGATGGTGTAAATATATTATTGGTTATCAATAAGAAACAAAACGCAATTGCAAGTTGACATATGTGTGTGCAATTAATAAACAATTGCATAATTATAGCGATTTTTGTTGACCACATATATTATTTAATGCAGCATCACCAGAAATCGAAATAGAAGCAACTGACCTCCAGGTGGATCACATGACTGTCATATGGTCAGATAAAATACATAGTTCCCGACGTAAAAGATCCACGTATACAGTTGTGTCAGTTGTTGTTCACTACAAACGGTACGGTGGAGAGGAGAGCCGTTTTCCACCAGAGGGCAGTGTCGATGCCAAACAACAGACGGCAGTCATCTCTGGACAGTTTGATACCGAGGCAACTTATCAGGTTTGGCTGAAAGTGTACGAAGGTCAGCTGACGTTTCCGTCCAGGATAGGACAACGCGTTGAAGCTACATCTAAAACAGAGAAAGGTACAGAACCCCTATTACTATTTATATGAAAGAAAGGCACACAACCCCTATAACTAATTATTTAAAATAAACAATATTAACACGCATATATAGTTACACAAAAAGGAGAAGTATGGCGTTTATACAAATAAGTAATTGACATATCGACAGTAAATTATTTAACGACGATGGGCGTTGTTCTGTAGCTGCGCTCAAAATGTGCCAAAAAGCTACTTTCAGCATAAAAACAACACGTATTAATTGGAAGATGCGTTATCACCCTACGTCCCCTTGAGTCCCATAATCTGATGATGACGTTT
>JAHLWY010000416.1:0-34770 GCA_020002185.1 Paraescarpia echinospica | reverse complement strand
ATATATATATATATATAGGCTACCACGAAGAGATCTGTACAAGTCAATAATTTCTTTTAACACTTATATATATACACTGATCTGTTCCATATTTCCTCTTAAAACCAAACTGGTTTGGATTAGAATCTATGTACATATCAATAACGCAATTGAACGGTACTTGTCCTTGGATGAGATTTGTCCAGCTTTGTCCTTAATAACTGGTACAAGTATAACTGACACTAACAACATTGACTCAGGTAGAAATCAATGAGCCATGAAGCTCATGAAGCACACATTAAGTAATGGTACAAGTACGTATATATATATATATATAATGTGTATATATATAATGTGTGTATATATATATGCATATATATATATATATGTAAGCATATATATATAAGAGAGAGACAGAGGGATGGAGAGAGAGAGAGAGAGAGAGAGAGAGAGAGAGAGAGAGAGAGAGAGAGAGAGAGAGAGAGAGAGAGAGAGAGAGACAGAGAGAGAGAGAGACAGAGTGAGAGAGACAGAGAGAGAGAGAGAGAGAGAGAGAGAGAGAGAGAGAGAGAGAGAGAGAGAGAGAGAGAGAGAGAGAGAGAGAGAGAGAGAGAGAGAGAGAGAGAGAGAGAGAGAGAGATGTAAATGTGAACATAAAAGGTATGACGCTGTCACCAGTTTACTCATTTACCATCACCATTCTTGACAGCGACATTCTGATAAGTGGGAAGTTCTTGTGCTGAGATTGGGTCCTTCACTTCGGAATATTCTCCAGCATCACCAACAACTGCCGGCGTCTACAAGCAAATTTAAATAACACAATATGTTGTACTTTTACAGATATGGGAACCAACCTGAAATAATACTATTTCCATTCAATACGATTCATACCCCAAGATTCGTACTTCTATATTGGATATTTAGCTGACCTACTTACTGACCTTTCCAGCATGGCTTCCTGGAAACTAGCTTGAATCTTAGGCTTAGCACATTTCTTACAACTATTTATTATTACTTAATTATTTTGCTTTTGCACTAAACAAGGATTGTCATGATAACGTTGAGTGAACTGGGACAACATTAAATTAGTGAAATTGCATTTTTGAATGGCATCAACTGGAGCCCAATCTTCTCGATTGAGCATTCAACATACTATTGCAGTTGTTCAGAAGAGGAACCGTTATATCTTAGTCACTGAAAAAAAGCCACATAATATTATACATTACACAGTAAACGTATACTACTAAAATATACAGAATGTATGTTATACAAGGACTTTTCCCTTAATCAAAATATGTTATATAATAATAATAAATAACTTCTTAAGCGCCAATATCCTCAGACAATCCGAGCTCAGTGGCACACCAAAACCAAAGGATTAAGCATTCTCGTACTCGTGTGCTAGGCGAAATTTGTCAACAAATGGATGGATGTGATAGGAAGCTAGGGAGGATAGGCGATATTGAAAAGATAGGTTTTGAGGTGACGACGAAATGTAACAATATTTTCTGCTAATTTAACATTAACGGGAAGCGAATTCCATATAGTTGGCGCGGCAACTGAAAAAGCTCGAGTTCCAGCCTTTGTCTTAACTCTAGGAACAGATAGCAACTTCGAACTAGACGACCGAAGTTGTCTGGCTTGTCTGGCTGGTGTGAGCATTGAGTGTAAATAACTAGGTTGTTTGGATGAAAGGGCTTGGTAGGTGATTGTGCAGATCTTAAACATAATGCGATATCGCACGGGGAGCCAGTGCAGTGATTTTAGAAGTGGCACTGAGCGGGAGAATCGAGGAGATTGTGTGACTACCCTTGCTAAACAATTTTGGAAGCGTTGTAGTTTTGCAATATCCTTGATAGCAATATTATGAAGGAGGGAATTACAATAATCTAATCTGCTGCTAACAAGAGCTGTTGCGATAGTCTTAGCGACAGAAAGCGACATATGTCGGCGAATGCGGCGAAGATCACGGATATGATAAAAACAGCAACGGCACATTTGGGATATGTGTTGTCTGAAATTGAAGTCGCAATCAAAGGTCACTCCTAGATTCCGTACTGATGCTGCTGGTGTGATAGTTTGACTCAGGATGCATGTTGGAAAAAAGTCATTTAGTTTACCTCGCTGTGTGTCATCTGCATAAAGGTGATGATCCAAGTTATGACTTTGGATTACAGAGCTGAGTGGCGTAGTGTAGAGAGTGAAATGTTTGTGTAATAATTTGATTTAGCTTTGGCCATTTGTCTGTTGCAGTAGTGACACTGTTTAGAATATCGTGATCTGTCCAAAGGCGAGCGTGATTTGCGCCATACACGTTCAAGATAGCGCCGGCGCTGTGTGTCATCTGCATAAAGGTGATGATCCAAGTTATGACTTTGGATTACAGAGCTGAGTGGCGTAGTGTAGAGAGTGAAAAGCAAAGGCCCAAGAACGGAACCCTGGGGAATGCCACATGAAGTGGGGAGTGAGGTTGAAAAGTAATTATCTATCTTTATACATTGATGTCTATTGGTTAGATATGAAGAAAACCAGGTCAGAGCTGTGCCAGATATGCCATACCACAATGATACACGTTTGACAAGAGTGTTGTGATCAATGGTATCAAAGGCGGCAGACAGATCAAGCAAGGTAAGTGCAGTTACTTTGCCTTTATCAATGTTTAATATAACATCATTGTGTACTTTTAGGAGAGCAGTCTCAGTAGAATGAAATTGTTTGTATGCTGATTGGAGCACACTGGATAAACAAGTTGAGCTAATATGACGCCTTAGACGGCTTGCTACGACTTTCTCAAGTATCTTAGAAATAAAGCTAAGATTAGAAATTGGCCTATAATTTTTGAAATCATCTTTTGGCAGAGAAGTCTTCTTGAGAACAGGATTTACATGTGCGTGTTTAAAATCATCTGGGAATTTACCCGAACTTAGTGATAAATTTATGATATTCGTTATTGTACCAAGTAAAGAGTCAAGACATGCTTTTAGTAGTATGGTTGGTAATGGATCGAGATCGCATGACTTATTTGGGGAGGACATTATTATTTTCCTCACTTCATCAACTGTGGCTGGCTCAAACAATACAAGTGGAGAATTTACTTGTGGGAAGTCCACATTTACAGTACTTAAAGTGTGACATGGAAAAGCAGAATGTATAAGACTTATTTGATCTTTGAAATGACTAGAAAATGAGTCACACAGAGATTTGACTGACACATGACTAGGTAGAGATGTAGGTGGCCGTCTATGTAAAATATGATTTATGCAGTTCCATAGCTGACGTGGGTTATCAGAGTTACTCGAGACCATGTTTGTGTAATAATTTGATTTAGCTTTGGCCATTTGTCTGTTGCAGTAGTGACTGTTTAGAATATCGTGATCTGTCCAAAGGCGAGCGTGATTTGTGCCATACACGTTCAAGATAGCGCCAGCGCTTTTTAGATTGTAGAATTTCAGGAGTCATCCATGGAGCATGTGGCTTTTGGGACACATATTTAGATCTCAGGGGTGCATGTTTATTAAGTAAATCTTTGAGTACTTGACAGTACTGTTGACACAGATCTGACAGATGTTCTTTGGGTTTACTGATGAGGTCGGATTTAAGGATGTCTGTCATTAATGCGGCAATGTCAATCTTATGGATCGGTCGGTAAAACACTTTGTTTTTCGACTCTACGGGAATTCTAGGAACTGTGAGATCAGCAATGACAGTGTGGTGGTCTGATAAACCATCTGAAGCAGTAGGTGTCTGAATATTGTTACAATCTGAGCGGGTGATTAAGAGATCGAGCCAGTGGCCATGTATGTGTGTTGAGAAGGTAACATGTTGTTTCATGTCATAGGATGCCAGAATGTCATTAAATGTACTTGTTGATGAAGGTGTGTCCAGATGAAGATTAAAATCACCGAGTATATAAAATTCTGAATAAATAGTTGCCAGATTTTAAGATTTTCTATATGCATTCAATCATATGCATATAGAGTAGACACACACCATACACATGCAAACATGCATGCACACAAGCTTGCATACACACATGCACACACTCACACAAATACGCAAACACGCTGTACTATTGAAATGACAACAGTCAGTACCCATAACATGTGGAGTACGTACATTCACATAGGAGTGCTTTCCAGGTCGGTCTGTGCGAATCTCTTCATAAGTGGCTCCTGACACTTGCTGCTCTGCTGAACCTTCAGGCTTATCAAGACTGACATAGACTCCTTTGAATAGATGAGAAACAATAACAACATATTCACGTGTGTGTGTGTGTGCGTGCGTGCATGTGTGTGTGTGTGTGTACGTGCGGGGTGTGTGTGTTCATGCATGCTTGTGTGTCTATGGGTGTTTTCATGTATATTTGCTTGCATGCGAGCATGCGTGTGTATGTGAATGTGCATGAGTATTGAAAGATTTATTGATGTGTTTTATTAAAATACACATGGAAACAACAATAAATAATAGATCAGACGTTAGCTGTAATTATCATGCACATATTGCTATTGATAGAGTACATGGAAATGACAGATGGGTGGTGGTGTGATTGGATTTAAATTCCTGGAAAAACATAACTACATTTCCACACTATAGTCTATGTTTGATTCGTCCGAACTGTGACTTGCAAACAGCATCCTTTGTGTGTGTGTGCATTTGTGTGTATGTATGTGTGCATACGTGTATATACACACACACACACACACACACACACACACACACACACACACACACACACACACACACACACACACACACACACACACACACACACACACACACACACACACACACACACACACACACATCCATCCATACATATCACTATTATACGCAACAATGCGGCATACCTTGCTGAGAGGATGTAATGTCACCTGATGTATGACCATCACCCAGACTTTCATACTGAATATTGTCACAAACGAACTGTGTAGACAATGTTGCGTTATTGGTCCTTTGTGGGGTGGAGTTCCGAATTCTAGAGTCACTGTCGAAAAATCAACAATTTATCATTCACTTCTGCGATGAGCGTGTCTGTGTCTTATATAAACGATTAAATACACAACATACACACTCGCATACATAGACACACATGTACATACATAAGTACATACATTCAAACATACATACATACGTACACATACTGTTGTGTGGTTAAACGTTCCCTTCTTTTTTGTCTGCTATTATAAACACGAGTATGTTGAAATTATTACATGGCTTTATTTCATGTCTCGACACCTCCAGATTCGAAAGAGAACTGCTGATATTCACCCTCTTCCCATTGTTTTCAAGTTTGCCAAGGCCACCATTGCAGCCGCTAGTGGACGTGAGCGTAAACAGATTCCATAAAGGTGGATTGTTCAAGCGTAGTCTTCGCGGGAGGGGGGAAAGGGGTGTTCAAGCGCCCAGCGCCACAGCCAGTGACGTTGGGGTCGGCTAGCCCTCTGTGGGGGTGAAAAGTGAAAATAGTAACCTGCCGGTAAACCGTAGAACACCCAGGTCAACCTCATCTCCTTGTGGTTCCCCCTGGGAAACCACTACCTTGCGGTTGTGGGCAAACGAGGCTCTGACTAGGGGAAGGAAAACCCCAAAATTAAACCTACTGCGGAGGGCCAACAACCCCCCCAGTTCAATAATTGTTACGGAAACTAAACGTGTGACTTCGCCAGCACATGCTGGAAACGGTTATGACGAGGCGACGCTTCATATACCTGAGGACATCAGATACATGGAAAGTATGACACTTCCGGATCAAAGCCAACTTGCAAAAGAAATGGATAAATACAGAATCGATGTCATGGGCATTAGCGAATGCAGATGGACAGGACACGGGAAAGTCAAGTTAAACACTGGAGAGAGTGTTATTTTCTCTGGGAGAGAAGACAACCTACACAGACATTGAGTGGCAATAATGATGAGAAAGAAAGCAGAGCAAGCATTACTAGAGTGGAAACCTATCAGTGATAGAATTATTTATGCTAGATTCTTTTCAAGATATGTTAAACTATCAATCATACAAACATATGCACCAACAAATGAAACAAGTGACGAAGAGAAAGACCAGTTCTATGAACAGTTGCAGTCAGTTGTGGGCAGTGTACATAAACATGACATGCTCATAGTAATGGGGGACCTAAATGCCAAAGTTGGAGAAGAAAATGAGGGCTACGAAGACATAATGGGAAGCCATGGAATTGGTGATAGAAACGAAAATGGAGAAAGACTAATTGACTTCTGTGGATTAAACAACCTTGTGGTAACAGGAACCATATTTCCACACCGACGCATCCATAAGCAGACATGGACATCTCCAGGAGGGCGAACCAAAAACCAAATTGACCATGTGCTAGTGAGCAGGCAGCACAGAACATCAGTTATGGACACCAGAGTGATGAGGGGGGCAGACATTGCGAGTGACCATCAGTTAGTGCGCTCGAAGATCAGGCTGAAGCTAAAGAGGAAGCAAAAGACCAGTGAGAACAGAAAGAAATTCGACACAATCAAGCTGCAACAACCAACCATAAAAATGCAATTCTCATTGAAGCTACAGAACAGATATGATGTACTACAGGACTACGACGAGACAGATAATTACATTGTTGAGAGAAAATGGCAAGAATTCGAGGTGGCCTACAAAGAAACAGCCAAAGAAGTACTGGGTTACAAAAAGAGAGGACAAAAACCATGGATCAGCAAAGGGTCATGGGAACTGGTAGAAGACAGGAAACGACTAAAGAACAACATGGAACAAGCAAAGTCAGAAAGGATAAAGCAGAGCTACAAGGATAAGTATCAACAAAAAGACAGACGTAAAGAAAAACATGAGACAAGATAAAAGAAAGTGGGTAGACAACCTGGCTGCAGAAGCAGAGAAAGCAGCCGGGAATGGAAGGATGAAAGAAGTCTACAACATCACAAAGACACTTAGTAACGACAAACACAAAACAGCGAATGCAGTAAAAGACAAATCTGGAAACCTAATAACTGAAGGACCAGCCAAGCGGACAAGATGGAAGGAGCATTTTGAAGAAGTCCTTAATAGACCTATGCCCGATGACCCCGTTATAGATATTGAATTAGACTCAATCATAGATGAAATCAGCACAGACTCTATAACAAAAACAGAGATTAGATCAGCACTGAGGAAGCTAAAGAATGGGAAAGCTGCAGGTAAAGATGACATTACAGCAGAATTGTTGAAAGCAGACATGGCGACAACAGAGAATTGGCTTCTAAGCTTATTCAAAACAATTTGGGAACAAGAAAAAGTACCAAAGACATGGAAACAAGGACTGATTGTTAAAATACCAAAGAAAGGTAACCTTACAGAGTGCGGAAACTGGAGAGGTATTACTTCAACATCTGTCCCCAGTAAAGTGTTCGGAAGAGTGATAATAGACAGAATAAGAGATGGAGTTGACAACAAGTTGAGAGATGAACAAGCAGGTTTCAGAAGAGGACGAAGCACAGTTGAGCAGATATTCATCCTTCGAAACATAATAGAACAGGTAGTGGAATGGCAAGCAACGCTATATGTAACTTTTGTAGACTTCGAAAAGGCATTTGACTCTGTACACCAAGAGAGCCTTTGGGAAATCATGGCGAGCTATGGAATCCCATACAAGATAATCAGAATGGTCCAGATTTTGTACGAGGACAGTGAATGTGCAGTGTTAGATGAAGGTGAACAATCTGATTGGTTCAAGATAAAAACTGGAGTTAAGCAAGGAGACGTAATGTCCGGATTTCTTTTCTTGATGGTAATCGACTGGATAATGAGGAAAACAACTGAAGAAAACAACACAGGGATAAGATGGAGATTCATGTCAAAACTTGAAGACTTGGACTTCGCAGATGACATTGCGCTTATGTCATCAAGTTACAGACACATGCAAGCAAAGGCAACAAAAATGAATGCATTCGCATAAAAAACTGGCCTAAAAATCAATAAAAAGAAAACTGAAGTACTGAGGATCAACAGCAAATGCAACAACAGAATACAGATTGATGATCAACAACTGAATGAAGTAGAGAAATATACATACCTGGGCGCAAACGTCAGCAAGCAAGGAGGAGGGGATGACGATATTAACAACAGAATACGAAAAGCAAGGACATCATTCATGAAACTCAAGCAGATATGGAACTCAAATGTGTACACATTAAAAACTAAACTCAGATTATACAACACTCTGGTCAAATCAGTGTTACTGTATGGATGTGAAACATGGAAAGTAAACAAATGCGACAACAAAAAACTTGACATTTTCCATTTCAACTGTCTCAGAAGAATTTAAAAAATTAGATGGCCAGTAATAATTTCGAACAAAGACATTGAGAACATAACAGCAGAAGAGAAGATCAGCACTGAAGTACAGAGAAGAAGGTGGAACTGGATCGGGCATGTGCTGAGAAAGAAGGACCAAAACCACTGCCTGACAGCACTGACATGGACGCCGGAAGGAACAAGAAAAGTTGGTCGACCAAAAACAACGTGGAGAACCACAGTGGAAAAAGAACGGAAGCAACTGGGCTGGGCAACTTGGAGCAAAGCCAGACACATAGCCGTTGACAGGGCGAGGTGGCAGAGTCGCACAGCAGCCTTATGGGCCACAAGGCCCGAAGAGGATAGGTAAGGTAAGTCTTCGCGGGATGACCACGCTTCGCGTAATATGCACTCCCGGCACTCGCATACACGTCCGTAACAATATGTACACACGTGCAAACACATCATTTGCACACATCCATACATATACATGTACATTGTTCTGGTCTTTTCCCTGAAAGTCCAGGGAGAGGCTAACCTCTATAGAGTTCCTCCATTTTATTTCTCCCCACCCCTAACTTTTTCTTTCACTCCGAACAATATACATATACACTGTTTCTAATTGATGTACCTACTTGTTACACCACCACCTGTCCAGATCATTAAGACTTTCTATTATGTCTATGGCAATCATATCCTCTACTTAGACCAATCACTAGGCTGATAATAAAAATGTAGCACAAGTTAAGATTTATCAGTAATAAAGTATGTTATGATTATAAAGCAACGCAATTACCTGATTTCAGGTGCATCGTCTGAAACAGAAAGTTATAGTATTATTTTCTTACAATTTCCAGTGATCACGAGCACCTTATAAAATGGTAAGATAATTATTACCATGTAGTCGATAATATAATTGATCATGGAAACGTGTTGCCTAAGACTGCTACCCATTTTGACATCACACATTACTCCACATGTATAAAATATAAATTTATTCCTATAAGTGAAACACTAAGTGTTGTTTTTTGTACATTTAAATTGTTACAGACAGTAACCTGTGTGAAACACAATTTCAAACCTGAATGGACGGGTGGTTTTCTCCTTTGTTTCCAAATGATGCAGCCACTCACAAGCCCGATGACAACACCAACGAGGATCCCAACCAGAACGCTAACAATGACAACAGTTGTCTTGTCTGAATTGCTGCCTGCGGAATCTACAAAAATATTTAAGACAATGCATAATATCCATGCTTTATTATTATTGTGTTATACTTTGACATGTGTATAAACTATCAGCAGTAATGGTTGCCTTGTTATAGGCAATAGGAATACTTTTCTGAGTAGTAAATGTGTCTTTGCAAATATAACCATCAAGATGGAAGAGTGTTATGTGTGTACGTGAGTGTGTATGTGTGTTTAAGCACGCATGCACATGTTTGTGTGTGCATGATTGCAGTAATAAGACTAACTGAACACACCTGAATACAAATATCAGACTGTTATAATAAATGGGAAATATTTGAAATGGTCACTGGTTATTTCACTTGATTTGGATGATGTACTGACTAAGTCTTATTTCAATCATATTACTATAAAACACAGTGGGTCTCTGTTTGTTTGGGGGCTATCAATATGGTATTTCACACACTTTTTGAGACCCTGCATCCTCTTGGTGACGATTAGTATTTACATTCATACTTTATTATTTGTACTTATATACTCACTTCTTTTGCGATTGTATAATTATTTGGGGCAAATAAAACATCGGTCTGTCTGTCTGTCGTAACACTGCCCTAAACGTATGTACGTTTTGAGACCCCCTGTCTATTATGGACACATTAATTGTTTTCATTCGTAGCAAAACTGTGTTGATCCGTAATTTGCAGATAGAATAAAGGTACATGTATAATTAGATATAAACAATAACACCAACGGTCCATGTTTAGACCTATGTTCTTTTAATGGGTGTAATGATTAACAGAGGGAGGCGTGGGGTGGTAGCTACACGGATAGTCGGCTGGGCTGCCGATCGATGTTCAAGTCCACCTAGGCCTACAGCGGTTTCAAAATTTGGGCAATATCTTTCACCCTACTCAGCCTGTTTCTTTCAGAAGAAACATCACAAGTCATATTCTTTCTAATATGGGTAGTAAACAACGTATATGGAAAATCCCTTGCAGGTGTTCCATTGGCTGCTCATCGAACGAGTGCCTTGGCTAATCGGGACCAGCATAGGATAAGACAACATATCATAACTATTATACTGAAGCCATTGGATGCTCTATTTGTATTGATGTACTAAAAACATTAAAAGATACACACACACATACACGATTGCAAATGACAGTAATTATTGCGGTCAGTGTGATATTGATGGTGAAATAAGCTAACTAACATATCTAAGCGTGACATGCCATATAGATGACCCCTAATAATGCCATCAGTTAATAATATTATTTATTCATGTTCATGGTGTTGCAGTTTAAAAATTTGATGTTTGCATGAGAAGAACACCAGCTCAACATCTTCCCTTGGGCTCCTTTGTGCTACCAAGACAGCCTGACGTGTCATTAAGGTGAATCCACTACGTAGGTGTAGGTGTCACTAGAATGATTTCATCATAGCTTCTTGTCAGGTCCATCACTTTGTCCATGCAACATTCACTGAGATCCTTTTTTAGTGTCGCCATGGTTGCTTTCTTCTTTGACAGTTTCTGGACAACCACAATGCCATCTACAGCCACAATTTTCCTTCTTAGATGGGAACCATCAATTTCAGCAAATGCCAAGTCCATGGCTTCTTCATCCGGTACATTAACATGTGTCTCGTTTGTAGCCTTCTGAGAGTTATTGGAGTGAGTTTCTGTTGTCGCCAACTGCTCAAGGACATGGATGAGCTTCGACTTGTTGTTGCATGGCAACACTGAGCCGCTTGGAGCAAACAGTGCCCTTTGCGTCAGGGTGAACTCATAGTTGCTGATACAGAGGTTCTGGTCAATATAATATTTGCTTGACCGCACAAGGACCATCAGTCTGCCATACAGGTCGGTGGTTTCCCTCATATCTACTGTCTTGTCGCAGATCTTGACTGCAAGCCTCTTGCTGCCAGACATGTACATCTTGTTGTTTTGTTTCATGAAAGGAGCCCACAGGCTGACATATTCCCAACCATTCACTGAAGAGCACAACCAGAGAAAAGAGACAAGGAGGGAATGACCCAATCCAGTACCAAGTCCGAGACGATACCAGCATAAAACACATCACCATGAGCTGTTTCCTCTCCCATGACCAGACGTAAGGTGATCTCACAGTGTACCTGGTTGAGAAAACTCTACAGTACAACTGAGATTCCCCCAAGCTGGTTATCACTTCAGCATATGGGCGAACAAGGAGCAACAGGGACAATCACTTTGAAGACAACAAACATGAGGAAGCAGACACCTTAATGATCTGTCAGGCTGTCTTGGCAGCACAAAGTAGCCCAAGGGATGATGTTGAGCTGATGTTCTTCTCCCCAGACAATGATGTCCTTGTGCTGATCATAGCTAATTATGATCTGCTGCCGAGGAAGACCTTGATCTCGATGGCATCGGGCATGCCGCCGATTGAGCCATTCTTGACAGATCTCAGTGCATACAGGGCCAAGGCATTGCTGGCATTCCATGCCTTCTCTGAGGCCGAAAATACAGGGAAGTTTGCAAGAATATGCAAGGCTACATGGTTCAAGATCTTTCTTGAGGCCGGCGCTGACATGGTCAATGCTCTTGTTATGTTATCAGCAGCCAGTGAAGTGACAGAAGATCGGAGTCTAATTTGGCTAAATTCATATGCGTTGCATATAGTCCCAAGGGCATCCAGATCAAGCGTATTCCAGAACTGCGATGGCACCTCTTCTGTAAACACATGGTGACGTGTGACAAGCTACCACCCACAATTGGATCGCTCAACCAGCATATACTGAGTGTACACTTGCAGACTAGAGTGTGGGGCCAGGCCAGCACTGCTCAGCAGGTGTTTTTTTACCCACTGCAGAATGGCTACCACAAGATTGCTGATGGACAGCTGACGCCAACCACAACTGACATCCTTCCAGCACCCAAGACCATATTGAGATGGTACGATGCCAATGCAAAAGAGACTGTTCATCACAGAGGTGTTCCTGCAAATGCAAGGACTTGCAATGCACAGACCTCTGCTTGTGTAGCACACAGTGTGAGAATGACGATGATTCATATTTTAAAAAAGGTGTATCCAATGACGACAGTGATGATTAATGTGCAGTATACCGGGTCACAACAATATTGTAACAAACCAGACATATACAGAGCATATTACATGCAACTGTGTAGTGTTGCTGGTATGATGGTTATAAGATGTTAATAAATGAAAATACAGGCACATACTTGTTTCCAATGTACACGTGTTTATACGCTATGCCACATGTATATTATTCAGTCATAACATGTATAACTATCATAAACTAGTAATTTTATTATGCTTAGGTGATTTGAATTGATCCTATTGTATTCCTTGCCCCTCAATATGTAGGTTTAGCCACCATAATCAAAAGGTTTAGCAGCAGAGAAATACAGGTTTTCAGTGTCCACTATTTTAAAAATCCAAGATGGCCGCTATATATACCTTTAAAAGTGGGCCAAGAGGCCTGAAGTCCTTTGGACTATAATATTGTGAGTTCGTAATTATTAATGAAATGTTTTTTGGTGAATCATAGTTACAGATCATTAAGAGTTATGATGGAAGTAAAATGTTGACATGTTTAGTAGCTCTCTAGACTATATGCATGTCAGTGAAAATACACCAGTAAAAAAAGTATTCGAGTAGACCATTTCGTGAATATTGCATATAACTTTATTAGTTGTGTTATTAAAAAATACTGTCGGATTTTATCCCGATACTCTGCTGTTTAGGCTGATTTCCAGTGGTTGTAGAGACCTTGCAATCTCGCATGTAGCACAGTAAAACATTGTCAAAGAAAATGCACACGCATTATCTGTTCTCATTTTGCCCCTACCAGCCTCCCCCAGAATGGGAAGAAGAAAGAGATGAACTATAATAAAACTTTATTTGTTAACAAGGTACATATGCATAGCATGCATTTTTATTAAAAAACAGTAGTAATGACAGTTAAAAACAGTAGTAATGACAGTTAAAAACAGTAGTAACGACATAATACAGATATAACTGGAGTGATGGAATAGCTCTGACATGTATAATAAACCATCTGAATAATATTCCTTATAATTTTTGGCTAAATATGCTTTAAGCTTTTCGAGTATACCTATGTTATTTTACTTTATATATTATTTTATACCTAAGTTATTTTATTTTAATCCTAGGTCATATCTTTTTATTGCATTGATAATGTATACTGCTGTTTTAAAGTTTCTCAGGTTCTACCAGTGCAGTAGGGATTCCTATTACACATTAGTTACAGCCCACTGTTTGACACAGCTTAAAACCTACGTGCAACTGTCCAGCTTAACAGGGGTCTAGTGGGTTAATACTGTCTGTTGACACAAGCCTCTGCCAGTGAACAAGTACAGATTTGTCACAGTTTCCATCAAACAATAGCAGGCAGAGAATGTTAGCTCCACAGTATGGTGGGGGTGGGGTGGGGTGGGTATAATACACAATCAATTGGCACTCTACCAATCTCTGATCCATGCAAGACACAGACTCTGCATGTGGTAGATGTTGTAGGAAAAGGGATTAGTTGTGTGACAGTGTTTAGCCAGCCAGTTATAAATAGAGCTACTCCTGCAGAATACATTTTAGTTAGCAAATTTAACATTTTAGGGGACCTTTGATGCCCTTAGAATGATTCAATCAAATACAGATTTCTTGTGTATAGTGGCACTGCCACATGGAATGTCTACGCAAAATTAGAGAAAAAGTTACCGGAGTTTTTAAAAAATAGACAAAATGTGAAAATTTTCCATTTTTGGGGGGCCATTAGATGTCCTTAGAATGATTCAATCAAATACAGATTTATTGTGTATAATGGCACTACCACATGAAATGTCTATGCAAAATTAGAGAAAAAGTGACTGAACAATTTTTGAAAAAATAGGCGAAATGTGAACAATTACTGAACAGTTTATGAGATATGGCAGCTAACGCCATATATATATTTAAAAAATGGAAACATTGGTTGCCAGATTCACTATATCATGTTTCCCAAAAAAGTTTAGGTTTGCAAATCTCAAAAAATTTACAAAAATACATAACTAAACTGAATATTTGTTGCTGGATGTACACAGGAATTGAGTTGAACTTTTTGAATTATTGCCGCGTGAACATCGTGAATGCTCAATCTTGCATTATATCCCCTGCCACATACACTGCAGGATTAAGCACTCGTGATGTTCAAACAGCAAAAACTAAAAAGTAGCCCTGAAGTCCTTTGGACTAATACGTCTATATGTGACCCATAACCAAATGAGTGATAAGTCGGAAAAATTGTAACATTGTTTTCTTACATTCTTGTAAAGGTTGGGTAGGGTGCTTTACGCTGTTTCCAAAATTATGATTGATACAAAAATTGGCGAAGTTATGGAGCATTGAACATGGTAGAGGTCAAAAAGTGAAAATGAAGAAAACGGCTGTTGAAGTTTAATGATTCAATCAAATACAGATTTCTTGTGTACAGTGACACTATCACATGAAATGTATACGCAAAATTAGAGAAAAAGTTACTGAACAGTTTTTCAAAAAATAGGCAAAATGTTACATTTTTACCAGTTTTTGGGTCCTTAGAGGCCCTAGGGAGCCCTTAGAATGATTCAATCAAATACAGATTTCTCGTGCATAGTGGCAGTGACTACGTTGGGAGTAACAAGAGGTCTGTATGGAGATGACTGATTCAAAATGGTGAAAATGTGAATGAAGGTGGCATGGCCGACAATTGTTGAAGTTAATAAATCAGTAAAATTAGAAAACACATGTTTGTAAACAGTATTATAGTGGCAGAGTGTCCACCCTGCTGATTTTCTTTTGCCAACAAGTATCAATAGTTGAATTTAGTGTTGATAATATGATTCCTCATCATGTTAACCGTCAATAGTCCGTCATGTTTGTTTAATGTATTATTACACCCCAAAGAATGGAATGACACTACCTGCGTGCATGTAACCATATGTGACTTTAAGTCTGATTAAATAAACAAAAGTATGAGTACACGAACACAGCACCTTTTGCTCTTGCTTCAAATCGTTGATTCCTTTGAGACGAAACAATGAACTGTCCTTCATAAACAGTCAGCCAAACATTGTACTTTGCCTGAATATCAAAACTTTCATGAATTGTCACTTCCTTTGTTTCTGCAGCTACAGTGCCCTCTGGTGGATAACGTTTCTCATCTCCTCCATCCTTCTCATAGTGAATCACAACCGACACATTTCTGGATGTGGATCGTCGGCGCCGCCGCAAACTATTCCCTTTGTATGTCCATGTGACAGTCATGTGATCCTCCTTCACTGAGACACTTGCTATGTTGACTTGTGGTGCAGCTGTTCAACAGAGTATCAATAAACAGTATAATTAGTACACAATCTGAGGTGTATTATTGTAAAGCCTGATAAGAAGAACATCGATTATCCTCGTGGTATTATTGCCTTACGCTAAATATCAGGAAATGAGAGTTGTGTAGGAGTAAAAACATCTAAAAAACGTCTACCCAACATTTGCATACACAATACTGTATTATTATCAAATAACCTAAATTAAGATGGAGAGATAATGTTAGATGTCTCGGGTGAACAGCTGAGAGTGTGAGAAGAGAACTGAGAAAGATGGAGACAGATCGTCAAGAAGGCTGAACAAACCATGCAATATCGACTCAACCCCGTAAGGGTGAAGATGAATAATACTTATAATAGAATTGGGAAACCATTGTTTTTTTATTTTATGTTGTGAGCATGAAATGTACCCACTTGTTTTGAATTTAACCTTGATATTGTTTTGTTACTGCATTAAATAAACTACGCAAAATTCAAAATGTTACATTTTAATTGAAATTTTAATTGAAACCAAACCATTGAAACAACATCAAACTATTACTACTGGCACACACCTTCCCATGGAGCAACACACCGAGGGAAGCAATTGTCACCATTACAATATTTTTTGAACTTAAACTCATTTTTAAGACCAGTTACTTCTGCTGACACCAGTCATGAAATTCCATGCTGCAGTCAATAATTTCAACGTAACCCCTCAGCAATGTCACCTAAGGAATGACTGACAATTCAATTGTTTCACTGAAAAAAGTAAATAACTCTAACTAAATTAACTTTGTGTTTTTTTTAAATGCATCACCAACTTGTAGATCAGAAGGCAATGGTTCTTAGATGCAAATGAACACAGAAATAGTCAACTGGACCTTGATTCCTAGGAGATCCACTTACAATAGACTGACTTACACCCACCCATGGAGTAAAACACCAAGTGCAACAGTTAACAGTATCAACAACAGTATTTTTATCTTTTAAAACTTGCTCTGAAGAAGAATGGTTTACCAATGAATACCCTCATGTAGGAGAAAGACCCTTTGGAAAAGCATTGCAAATCAAAAATACAAAGTATGTTGTCCCGAATAGACGCGCACTGCCTAAAAGATGCACATTGCTGCCTAATATACGTACGCCTGATACGGTAATACAGCTCCTGGTGCCACCTTTCATATACTTTCTACATAACAGTTCAATGTACATTTAGCCGTAAGATGGCACCATGTTTCTCAATTGAGTGGCTATTATTGTATTCTCAAAGGTGGTCATGGTGCCATAATCAAGTAAACCTTCCAAACAATGCAGATGAAGGGTCAACATAATGTTATTTTCACAATCCATAATTGTCTGTAGCCACATCGAAGGGTTAAGTCAATGAACAGCACCTGGATGTCCAACTTAATTGACAGTTTTTAAAATCGCTTCCTCTGCTTCCACAGTTGGCGTTGCCCCATTCCATCACCGCAAAGCACACGGGTTCATATTATTCAAGCATCCCATTCAGGACAGATGGTGGATACTCTACAAAATCCAATGATGCCTTTTGGAAAACGCGATTATTGTGTGTTGAGCACCTCATGAATAACTGATCTGGCATTTGTCTGGAGTTATTAAAAAGTGAATGATAACGGTCTGTCTCAAGTCATGCATTCCTGTTGTGTAGCATCTTCTGTCGATCAAGCACCGGACATTTTGGTTGATGTGCTAAATATGTATTTGCCACATGTTGCCAGTCTAAATGTTGCAATTGCATAACGTGATTGCAATTTGTGCATTTGCCAACCGCTGACAGCTTGTACTACGTCAGTCTTATGGGACATTAATAGATGCGCATCCAAGACCTTGCACTCACGCACCGCGCATCTACTGAGAACAATACGGTCAGTTAAGTACATAAGTCATAACTCTGAATAAATACTGTTGTGTTTTTGAAATACATTACAATTGGTAGATGAGAGGGCAATGGTCGAAGGAAGCAAATGAACATAAAAGAGGCGCGTTGATCCTGGAACCTGGGATGAGATGCAGATACAATGATCCACAGTTAAAGTATTAATATACAGATGATTATAATTACATATCTAAAATATTTAATTTAGCATGCATATTGTTACAGATGTATTAGTGATACATAAAATTACATGTTAGAATCTAATCAAGAAACATATCCAACAATAAACAACACACATAAACCATGTACATATCAGACACCTGCGACTTTAACATTCAACACATGTAGCACAATTATTTTTATTTCACTTCCAAATGTAAAACATCCTATTACATGAGTTCAGAAACTGATGAAGAGAATGCGGATCAAACATGCAAAATTCACGCAAACATAATATTACAGAATAACAACATGAACAACATGCAACCAAACACTTTGGCCAAACAGAAAAACATGAAACCTATATTACGCCCAGTATCATATGTGATTATCAATAGATACGTACCATCCAAGCAAAGTCCACACTGGATGCAAATTGCAAAGAACATTGCATTATACATTTTAAATATGTCACAGTTTACACAACTGCACAGTTCAAAGTAAACATTGACAATTCATACAAATATTCTGAAAAAATTATCTTGTTTAAAATGACCTTCTGGCAAAGTGGGACAAAACACCTGTGTACATTGTTGGTATTTGTTACACAGCATGTTCATAAGTAGTTTTTTGACCAAATCTACCACAACGCATTATTTCGTAACTAAATCCTTCAGTAACGAAAACCAGTTACTTTTTCTTTGTACAGTTTTTAATATTTAATATTGCAAAGACAGAACAAAGTGAAAATCTCTTCCATCACAATTTCTAGAGTATGTTACACATGATCTCACAATTAAAAAACTTTCAAATGTTGGGGGCAAGCGACGTAGTTAGAGGCATCAAGAACTGGTGAAACTAGAAATAATTTTACCTGTGGTGCTTCCAGTCTGTCTGACGGTGGGACTTTTGTTTGTTCCTTTGTCTTGAGGTCGTTTGTTTTCAGCGTGGAGAATAAAGACGTATTCTGTTTCTGGCTGTAGACCTATCACAGTCGCCTGATACCAGGTCACATCATCTGCTGTGGATATTTTATCCATTGTTGTCAGAGACTTGTCTGATGATCCATATTGCAGGATAAACACTTGTGGAGGGTAACCACCATTGAACCCCGGGCGCCATCGTAGTGTGAGGGCGACTGATGTATGGTTGCCAAGGATGTTGAACTCCAATGGCTTCTTTGGTGAACCTAAAATAATTAATAAAAGCTTCTATTATATAGAGATGCTCGAATTAGACATCACAGTACTACATTACAAATAACAACATTATTAGAATCATCAAATAATTACCTGTGGTCAAAGATTATTTAACAGGTTTCTTTACACTATCTTTATAATAATGTTTATTACAAAACCCACAAAATGGCATCATTTGTTGTTATCGTCACATACTTCTGGATCATGTTCTCATCAACCTTTACAAACAAGTTTTACAAAATAGTTATTCAGAAACCAACTTTGTGTTGTATCTTAATTACCTTTTGCCACAAACTCAATGGGAAATATCACTTTTCTGTGTTCCCCTTTAATGTCATTGCTGGCAATGCACTGGTAGAAACCAAAGTCATCTGTCCCAACAACATCCAGTGTGATTCTGTCCTTTGTCACAATGATTCCATTCCGCAGAGACGCATTGTTGAATGTCCATGTAAGTTGTGGTTGTGGATTGGCACACACAGAACATACAATGTCCACGGCCCTGTCATCAACAGCTGCGGCGACAACCCAAGGGCCACTAGCCCAGTGTGCCTCATCTGTGAACAAATAGTTGAAAAAACAAAATGTCACAACACAAATGTAGTCCAACTTGTACAAATAAAAATAACATTTCTATAGCACAAAAATCCTCAGTGTCTGTCCAAACAAAAGCCTAGTTGACACTGGAAGCAAGTTCTGGAAAATGGGATGTAAAGCCATTGTCTCTACATTTACATACACTACATTTACATCAATTTCAGCCTTTCTGAGTCTATCATTTGAATGTGTCCGTTTTTATTATTCATTACATGAATTGCATAATTCATTGCTGCATTTTCATAAGTTACTTTAACCTCAGCCACCCTCATTGACCATATCTTCCTGAAGTATAACCCTCAAACCACTTACATTGCAGGATCAATTATTGCATGTCCAGACTAAGCAAAACTTACCCTCATCATTCCAAATCAACAAACAAATGAGCAATGACCCAATAGAAATAGTGAATGGATTTAATAAGCACTTTTCAAATATTGGCCCCATGTTAACAAATAAAATACGCTCTACAAATAGCTACACAGATTACATGCCGAATCAGTTGCCAAATAGTTTTGTCATGGAAGAAACCACTTGTGCAGAGACAATCAATATCATTCAAAGTATGAAATCAAAATCAAGTACTGGGTTTGACAATATTTCTACACAACTGATGAAAATTACTATTGAAAGTATTGCCTTGCCCATGAGTGGAATTTTCAATTCTATGATACGATCTGGTATATTCCCCAATAACCTAAAAATTGCCAAAGTGATACCTCCTTACAAATCTGGTTTACAAACTACAGGCCCATCTCACTGCTACCAGCTTTCTCCAAAGTCTTTGAGAGATTGATTTATAACAGACTGTACAGCTTTCTTGATAAGTATAACATTTTATTTGCATCCCAATATGGGTTTCGCAAACAGTGTTCAACTGAACATGCCACTCTGGAATTAATCGAAAGCATAGTTGATGTGTTGAACAACAAACATTATGCACTTGCTGTATTCGTAGATCTAAGCAAAGCTTTTGACACTTTAGGTCACAACATTCTGCTTGACAAATTATGGCGCTATGATATAAGAGGGGCCCCACATAAACTTTTTAAAAGCTATCTTGAACACAGAAAACAAACTGTTATAAATAAAGACTCCGTGTCTGAATATCAAAGTACAACATGTGCAGTGCCACAGGGATCCATTCTAGGACCATTACTATTTTTGTTATATATAAATGATATGCCATTATCATCAAATACCTCTAATTTCATACTGTTTGCTGATGACACAAGTCCACTATTCAAAAGCAAAGACCTCAATAGTCTCACAACTAACATTAATACTGAACTAGTAAAGATTTCTCAATGGATAAGTGCCAACAAACTCTTACTTAATATAGGTAAAACCAAATGCATGTTATTCCAAAACACTCAAAGTCAGTTACACAATCAAGTGGACATTGCTCTACATGATGATAAAATAGAAATTGTTGATCAGTTTAAATTTCTAGGTATCTGGATTGATAAAAACCTGAATTGGAAAAAAAATACTAATGAAAAATGCAAAAAAACTAACAAAATCAGGCCACTACTACAATCATGCACATTAAAACAAATATATAATGCATTAATTCAACCCCATTTGTCTTACGGCCTACTTGCATGGTACAGTAACATTCGTGGTAATGTAACCAACATAAATAGACTATTTAAGCTTCAAAAGAAAGCAGTACGTTTGATTCACAAAAGCAAAGTAATAGCACATACAGATCCCATCTTCAAAATGTACAGAATACTTAAGTTAGAAGACCTATTTATAATTCAAGGTGCTCAACTGTATGACAAAATAATAAAAAAACAATGCCCTAACTATCTTTTCACATCTATCACAAGAAATAATGAAATTCACAATCATGTCACCAGACAAAACAATAACATTCACTTGAGTGAGATACGAACAGAAACTAAAAAACAGGGATTATGTTACAAACTGCACACTATAATGTTGCATGTCTGAAATGTACTTAACCAATCATTAAATAGAAGGCACAACCTGAAAAAAAACTACTGTAAGTTCATATTCCGAGGTGTGCCCAATAAGAAACTGCTATTCCTGTTTGAGGAATGGCATCTATGTAATTTCTTAATGTATATTGTCTTAATTAAATTTCTCAATCTAAAACTATTGAAATGTATTATTCATACATAGTAGTGCAATATTTCATTGTGTTGATATGTACTATATATTCACATCAATAATTTTTTTTTTTTAAATATTTTATTTATATTTATTTTCTTTTAAATGTATGATGTACTTCATGTTTAACTACAGGTAGATTATTATTATGTAGTATCGAGGGCGTCCAGTTGCTTCAACTAGTTTAATTATTACTGGCGTCCTGGCATTCATTGTTACCACATTTACCGATACCTTGTTCTTTGTGTTATTTATGCCAAATAAATTCATTCATTCATTCAAGAAACTTACACTGCACAGTAACAATGTAGACCTTGGACTCATCACGAGTTGTTGCACCAGCGCTCTGTGTAGACACAGCACAGGTATAGTTGCCATCAAAGTGGGTGATGTTGTTACAGGTAAGATAACTGGCTCTCTTTGTCACCTGCCACATCAGTGTACTGTCTTTGGCTTCAGTCTGTCCATACATGTATTGTCCACCTGTCACTGAGACACTGGTGACAACAAAGTCACTTGTAACAATGGACTTTCCATCTTTATGCCACTGAACCTTCAGGTCACCGCTGCCAGACACTGTGCATGTCATCTTGAAGTCTTGGTCATCAAACGCTGGAGACTGTCGAATGTTGTTCATGCGTGGATTTTCAACCTTGGCAGGAGCTGTACGATGAAAATGTTTTATGTAGCAACAGTACACGTACTCTCTGGGAAAACAAAAATCTATTCTACATAACATATTTAAAGATCCTTTCTCAATTCAAATTTTCGCTGTCACACAGTCACTCACATAGCACTATCATACAGTCATTCATATGGCACTGTCACGCAGTCATTCACATTGCATTGTCGCACACTCACTCACCTTGCAGTGTCACATTCACTCACACTGCACTGTCATACAGTCACTCACATTGCACTGTCACAGCCACTCACATTGCACTGTCACAGTCACTCACACTGCACTGTCATAGAGTCACGCACCTTGCACTGTCACAGTCACTCACATTGCACTGTCACAGTCACTCACCTTGCATTGTCAGTCACTCACCTTGCACTGTCACAGTCAATCATCTTGCACTGTCACACAGTCACTCACGATGCACTGTCACTCACCTTGCACTGTCACTCACCTTGCACTGTCACAGTCACTCACTTTGCACTGTCACACAGTCACTCACCTTGCACTGTCACAGTCACTCACCTTGCACTCTTACAGTCACGCCTAGGGTCAGTTACATCATAATGTAATATATTACTATTACTTAGTTTCCGACCTATTAATATTACATGCTGGATTTGATATATTACTATTACATTTGAAGCAATTACTATTACGTTTTTCTTCGGAACTCTTTATAATATAATGCACAGTATGCATAAATACGTACTACAAAATAAAACTCATATTCAGTATTATCTACTAACTACACTGTTTATGGATAGAACATATTTTTCATTTTATATTTCAGTACAATATAGGAATGGAAGCAAAAGCAATGTCGCTATCACTTAAAACTTGTTGAATTATAATCAGTGTAATTAAACCATACTGCACTACTGTTGCTTGGTGGACAGTTGATTATTTCACCAGTACAAGTACGTTGGGATGATTTTTACACCTCTGTTTAGGCTTAGTAGTGTATAAGCAGACACTAAACCCATATAGGCTTGTGTGAAAAGGATAGTTGGCATGAGGACCAACTTCAAAGAACTATTGAATCCCTTTATCCATGCAAGAGTCACACTGTCCCAATGTCTGCTAGTGCTATGTAAACTCTCATAACCTCCAGGGTGAAACTGACTGAAGGCCACGATTCACAGAGGAGCAATCATAAAGCTTGGTGAAACTAGTGGACTATTCTTTTCCTTGTAAATAATTAAATAACCAGACAGCAAATAAGTGCAACTCAAATTGAACTTTGAGATGCCCAATAGTAATATAAAAGTAATTGGTCAATTACTACTACATTGCTTTTGATTACTATTACTAAATATTACATTGTGTTTTTATTCAACCTATTACTATTACTTAAATATTTGTAATCATTACTATTACTATTATATATAACTATTACCCCAGGCCAGTCACTTACCTTGCACTGTCACAGTCACTTACCTTGCACTATCAGACAATCACTCACCTTGCACTGTAACAGAGGTCCAGTCCGAGTTGTCACTCTGTCCAAGCCAGTTGCCGGCCACACAGCTGTATCTGCCAGATTCGTCCACTTGTGAAGGTGTCAGAGTGAGTACAGTTATGTTTCTGGTGAATGTACTGTTCTGTCTGCGCCAGTAGAACCAGGAAGCCACTGGGTAGCCAGGCTGTGCTGGGGCACGGCAGGTCAGTGACACTTGCCCTCCTACGGCCACCATCACACTAGTTCGGTTTGCTTTAGCTTGACCCAATGGTATGTCTGAAATGGACCATTACTACACACTGCAGCGTCCATACAACATGGTAAATTCACTGCAAACTGAGGTGCATCTGAACTTCAGTCTTCTGCATGACTGTGGATGTAGAGGTCTAGCACCATGCGAACGTTGTTAGTTGGCATAAGCAATGGAATTAGGTATTCATCTACACACTGTATATTGGTGATATAATATCATGCTGTTCTAGATCCATATTAAACAGAATGTGTAATAAATGTAAGTCTGTTGTGATCCTTCAGATACATAATGGCATTATCATTACATATAACATGTTTTTGGCTGGCCATCTCTGCAACATGACGATTCCAGAATGATCTGTCATACTTCTTAATTATGCCATACATTATTACATTATTGTAAGCAATCAAAAGGGAAATGTTGCATTTAACTGTTGCCTTTTTTCACAATGCAGCCTGCAGTAATGCAGTTAACCTATGGATGTATTGATTGTTTAAGCTCACACACTTGATGTCCAGTGCCGTGTAACAACTGAATTAGCAAAAGATATAAAGCTAGGGTGTTTCAGGCCATTTTCAAGAACATTTGAACTTGGAACCATTTTAGCGACAAGTTACATCTGTTTGCGTTCATTTATATCTGCAGGCTGATTAGTCAAAATTGTTTGGGGTACTCTGAGTACATACCTACAATAAGATCTAAGCAAAATAAAAATATGTTCATGTTTAAACTGTACTCACAGAAAACATGAAGTTGATGTGCGTCACCAAATGGCCCCATTCCAGGAACATTCTCTGCAGCACAAGTGTAGCTTCCATCGTTCTTAGAATGGTCAAGTGAACTAATGGTCAAGTCTCGGCCACCAGAAGATGTCACTTCTTGTCCTCCTTTCTTCCACGTTACCTTCTTGATGTCATCTGTAGGTCTGCCGTCTGTGATATCACAGGTCAGTGTTACAGACTGTCCTTGAATAGGATACACTGAACCCTTCTGAATCACTCGAGTACTGGGCAGGTCTATAACAGAGAAAACAACCAATTCCATTTCACAGACAGGAGGTGTATAAACTCTTTGTTGTGAACAACATTGAATGGGTGCATATCTTTTATGATAAAACAACCAAAAATGTCTAATATTGCTTTTGGCCATGAAAATGTGGCTTGTAAAATTTGCAAACATGATGCTGGCAACGGTTTGCTGGAGATGGGCAGTTGGTTGTGCACGACGAATGTGAGCTGTCAAGTTTGTCGTGTTCCCGCTGGTGATGGGCAGTTGGTTGTGCGTGACGAATGTGAGCTGTCAAGTTTGTCGTGTTCCCACTGGATTTCAACACAAAACAACAATGTCGTCATGCGAATTGCTCCCTGTCAGTATCGCCCTTGACCTTTACAAAACCCAAAATGCTTCCACACAGCTGACTTCACATTTTTGTTTATGACAATCCGTCTGCCATATTAAACATTGAACATAGTACCCTTAACAAACAGTCAGGGAAGCAATCACAGACCAAAATTGACAGGTGGCACCACTGCTAGTTGCTTAGTCAGTTACTTCACAATGGCGATCCATGAGTGATGGTGATTTGATCAACAATTGTTGTCACTGGGTTGGTGGACTTAGTAAATAACTAAACATTACGTAATAAAGTTGACAAATCACATCTGTGAATAGTATCACAATGACACAAGTAAACCTTCTGATGTGTTTGTCTGACTATCGTTACTATCAATAGTTCACTGTGCTATTGCTGATAATTATCAATAGTTATATTTACTATTGATAGTATTGCATCACCACATCGACTATCGTGACGCATTAATAGTTAGATGTATTGTTACACCCCTACAAATTATACACTATGAGAGACAAACACGTTTTAATACAACTCAGATGCAGATTGTTCACAGACATGTTGTCACGGCACATCAACAAATAACTGAAATTCATTTGTATGGGATAAGGACATTCAATATACGGAAAGGGATGTCATTAAAAATTCAAATTATCTTGCAGGAAAATGACAACTTCAGATGTTGTTAGATTAAGCCTTCTATGCAAATCATGTGCGAAAGATAGGAAATATAAGCAATGATATGCTTAACAAATATACTAACAAATATCTTACCAGGGTTGGTTATACATATTATATAAAACATGAATACTATTTACATTGAGCCATACTTGCAAGTCAGGGAGGTAGCTGACTACATTACCTACGGCCTTTAAACAACATAGTACAACAAAGTTTACTGAATCTGTTGTACTTTGTCCATGGCTTTCATTGTTCGTGTAATCTCTTTCCTTGATTCTAGGAACCAGCTTGACTATGAAGAGCACCCTAAGAAGTCTACTACTGCCCATGCAACCATCGATGATAGTCACTGGCAAATAACCAGATTCTAATCTACATATATGTTGTGAAAACATTGAAAGTATTTTATATGATGCGGAATCAATGAAAACAATATGTATATGTGCTGATCTTAACAAAGATGTGTTAAAGTATGAGGATCATAGCAGTATCAAAAACTTCCTTGATCTGATGTACAGTTTGGGTCTTTACCCTTTAATTGATAAACCAACCAAGCAGAACACAAGTATAAAACTTATAAAAATAAGTTAACAGCAATATTAAGACTCACTAAAAAACCCACTACAGCACTGTTAGAGAAACAAAGAAATAATGTCAAGGAAACTTTGAAAATATTAAACAGACTAATCAAAAACAATTTAACACACTTTCGTATCCTGAATATTTTATGAGAAATAAGAAAATCATTACAGACATGACGATTATAGCAAATGGATTTAATACTTTTTTTACACATGTTGGCACAAATCTAACAAAGCATATCTCCTTACCTGTAAAGTATGTGTCTATTTATGATTACTTGGGGAAAAGACTAGAGAATAGTATGTTTCTAAGTCCAGTTGATGATCAAGAAATTATTAGAATTTTAAAAAATTTCAAAAATAAAATGTTAACAGATTATGGTGATACTAACATGAGTATGGTTAAGAAAATCATTACTCAGATTATAAAACCATTCAGTCATACATGCAATGTATCCTTTCAAACAGGTGTATTTCCGTGCAAAATGAAAATAGCTAACGTTGTTCCAGTTTTTAAATCTGGAGAAAAGGATGTATTTACAAATTACAGACCTATCTCATTGCTAACACAATTAAAAAAAATTCTAGAGAAATTATACAATGATTGGTTGGACAAATTCATAGACAATTATGATGTACTTTGTCCAAGCCAGGCTTTAGATCTAACAGATCAACTTCTATTGTGAAATTCACAACATACCAGCAACGACAAAACGTGTTCACAACGAAACGGCACCTAAAGCGGACAAAATTACTGATCACGGAAAACTTGACCAGACGTTGCAGTGAACTGTTAAACAAAACAAAGATCCTGGGCAACGTCACCGTCACATGGACGGCAGACGGCCGCATTGTATGCCTTCTTCGCAACGCTAGGAACGTCACCATCTCAACCGACCAAGAACTTCGCCAACTTGACAGACAATAAACACCTGTGACCAGACCGAACAATACTGTAGCACTGGCCATACGTCAATGGCAAACACAGTGTTTATGTCGAATACATATGGAACATGTAAACAATGATGTAATTGAATGCACACTATGCATTTCCTTACTTGTTCTTTTCCTTATTATCCTTCTTACCCTTCATTTGTGTTTAATCAAAGTAACGTTTAATTGTAATTTGCTTTCTATAAAGCATTTAATGTTTTTGATATATGCTTTTTTGCTGACATTTACTCTTAAGCGAACTGCTCCATATGAAATGACGTTGTATTTAAATAGTGCAATTTCAAACTATTTATATTTTAGTCTACACCTATATGGTGTGCATCGATATATATTGTTATACGGTCAAAATTCACGTTGTTTTCATTTTGGGGGAGGGCAATGTTAATACATTTTCTTTTTACTACGTTTAGTGTTAGTTACTTTACATTTTTATTTTTGGGACAATGCACTATATATAGTATTTCCCCAAAACTTAGTGTCTACACAATAATCACTTTGTGTTTTGTTCGATATGCGGACGTTACTTTCACTCTACGTTCATGTTGTGGCAGTAAATATGCTGTAATTTATTTTCACACATTTTGCGCTGATGCAATAAGTACATTGTGTTATATACGCATGTGGAATATTCGTAATATTCTCTTTTACAAAATGTATTTGTATTATGCTCAGGGTGTAGCTTGTGCAGCTCTTTTACAATGTCTAGTCTATGTTTATATAAAGTAAAAGTAAAGGTAAATTCTTATATAGCGCAGTATCCAGTCCTCAGGACTGCTCAAAGCGCTTTACACTTTACTCCCTGGCAGACCTGTTCACTCGAACACCATCTCGACTTCTCTGGGAAGCATCCAGCCACGCTGCAATTAATGCGCGAAGACTGTTCGTACACAAATATCCACCACTGTCTATAGCCAGGTACTCATTCATAGAACTGAGTGAACTGGAGCAATGTATAGTGAACAAACTTGCCCAAGGTTCGACACCGCCGCACAAGATTCGAACCCGGGTTCTCTCGGTTGAGAGTCCAAAGCTCTAGCCACTGCACCACGGCGCTACACATATGATATATCCTGCAAACATAGAGCACTATTGTTTATTCAATTTTCCAATATAACAATTATTTCTTAGCGCAATTTGGTGGTCTAGAGAAAAATTCTCTCTATCACATACTAAAAACGGATGAAATGAATGAAGATGGGGATGTTGAACCATTTCAACATTCAACATACTTTGATGATGATAATTTAATAAACCATTTAATGAAAAAACAAAGCAAATTGGTCGTGCTAAGCCTAAACTGTCAGTTTAAATGCAAAAATTGATGAAAATAAAATAAAGCTAGAGACATTCAGAAGTAGTGTCTGTGAGATTAATGCTCTGTGTTTATAGGAAACATGGCTTGATGAAGAGGCTGATACTTCTTTATTTCAAATAGATGAATATACATTAATATGTAAAGGAAAAATCTGTAGTGCATATGCCGGCTTGGCAATCTACCTCAGCAACAAATACAATTACAAATCTGTAAATATCCGTGTAAATACAGACACTTGGGAAGGTCAATTTATTGAAATAACATGTGCCATGAAGAAAAAAATAATTCTTGGGAATATATTATATATAGACCACCTAGAGATATAATCGGAAACTACCGTATATTTACAAAAGAATTTGCATCAAATTTAGTTGATTTACAAAAATAAGAAAGTGAAATAATAATTGCAGGAGATTACAATATTAACGAAGAATCCATAATATGTGACTATTTTGACACAATCGTTTCACATGGTTTCTTCCCTAAAATTACTATGCCAACACGACGTTCAGAATATCATGGAACACTCATTGATAATTTTTTATGCAATTTGTCAAAAGGATTCTTCAAATACTCAGCTGGTAGTTTAGTATGCAATATTTCTGACCACTTTCCGTACTTTCTGTCTGGACTATGTCCAAACCACTAGTGCAATACCAAGGTTTATACGAGTAAAACAACAAAGTCCTGACTCACTCAATAAATTTAAAAGTGAAATAATAAACTCAAATATTTATGATAAACTTAACACAGATACTCAAGCAGATCCGAATGAAAACTACAATATCCTCGATGAAATTGTTACTGCAGCTATGGATAAATTTCTACCTATATTTAAAGTAATTAAATTTAACAAATATGAACATAAGAAAACTCCTTGGATTACCAAGGGCATTATTGTGTCGATAAAATTTAGAAACAAATTGTATTCAAGAATGAAACAGACTCACGTAAATACAGAGCATTATCATAAACTTAAAACTGACTGGATACTCATAATACAATTCTTAAAAGTAATATTAGATTAGCTAAGCAAATGCATTACCAATCCAGTTTTAAAAAGCATACGAACAGTGTTAAAAAGACGTGGTGTTTAATTAAAGAAATTATTCAGAAAAGTCAAAAGAAAGAACAATTTCCAGATTTGTTCAAAATTGATGGGGAAATGATTAGTGACAAATGCATTATTACAAACAGATTTAACACGTTCTTTACTAATGCTGGTCCTGCTCTAGCCTCTAAAACAACTACTAGAGGAGGTAAATCATACAAAGATTACCTGAAAAACCCGATATTTCACACCTTCAGCTTTAAACCAATTGACTTGGAAACTACTGTTAATACAATTGATCGTTTATCTCCAAAATCAAGTTGTGGAAAAGACGGTATTTCAACACAATTACTAAAATTGATAAATAATGATATCAGCAAAGCAGTCACTCTAATTATTAATCAATCAATAATAACGTATATTTCCAGAAAAAAAAAAAATTGCAAAAGGTGATGTTTCTGACTTTAACAATTATCGTCCTATTTCTATCCTGCCAGTGATTTCAAAATTTTTTGAAAGGATTGTGTTTGATCAAATCCACGACTACTTCCATTCTAAAGCATTATACTACAATAGCCAATATGGGTTTGGAAAGAAACATTCTACTGAGCTTGCTACACTCGAAATCATAGACAGAATTATACAAGAACTTGATAAATCGGATTCTCCAATAAATGTATACCTTGATTTATCAAAAGCATTTGACACAATTGATCACAATATATTGGTACAGAAGTTAAATTACTATGGATTAAATGACAAGGCTCTGGACTTTTGTAAAAGTTATTTACAAAATTGTAAGCAGTACATAGAAATTGAAAATGTTAAGTCTAAGGAAATAGTCATCAACACAAAAGTTAAATTTTAGGGCCACTCTTATTTATTATATATATAAATGATATAGCACTTTCTAGTGACCTTTTCAAATTCTGACGAGACCACCCTTACTAGTATACTAAATACATTTAACGTTTCAGAAGGCCAAATGCGATGTGAAAATATTAACAAAGAACTAAGAAAGATTAGCAATTGGTTAACAGCTAATAAACTGTTACTAAATGCCAAAAAGACTAAATTCATGATTTTTCATATGCCTCAAAAGAAAGTAGAATACCCTGTGTTACAAATAGATGGGGCACACATTGAATGTGTTAATGATTTCAATTTTTTAGGCATCACAATGAATAACCATTTAAACTGGCAGAGTCATACAAACAAAATAGCAAATAAAATATCTAAGACAATAGGCATACTAAATAAACTTAAACACTTTTTACCACCTAATACATGATATATTATGTACAATGCTCTTATTCTCCCTCATAATAATTATGGCTTATTTTTATGGGGGTCATCAGGCACATGGAATTTTCAAATTACAGAAAAAAAACAATACAAAGAATATCCTTAAGTAAATATAATGCTCACACAAGTCCTGTTTTTAAAAGATTTCAGTTGCTAAAGTTGGATGACATTTATAAAATCCAACAAGTAAAATTTTACTATAAATTAATTAACAATCTTTTACCCTACTACTTCAATGTTTTTCCAAACACACACATCTATGATATTCATCAGCACTGCACACGTGAAAGAAATAATCTGTATATGTCCAGATTCAAACATGAATTTGCCAAGAAATGCATTAAACACAACATAGTAGAGACAGTTAACAATACAATAATAAGTATTATCATTAATAAAATTTACACCCACAGTCTTTCAAACATACACACAAAACTTTTTTATTTTAAATTATGAATCCAGTTGTCGTATTCATAATTGCTTTATTTGTAATTCGTAATACGTATTGAAATGTATACCTAAGTATCCATATGTACGTCAATTTGTACATGAGTACATATAATCAGTCCTTGTATTATGTATGTATGTTGATACACTGAGTAATTATCAACTGTAAAACAAGTCATATGCTATTCTGATTTGTGACATGTAAATTTTATTGTTGTTTATATTTATGGGGTGGCTCCTGTGCTAGCAATATTATATATCTTAATGGGAGTCTCCCGACCTTATATCTATTACTTACGTCATTCATTGTATATGCGTCGTATTTATATGTCAAATAAATTGATTCTGAGTTCAGAGTTCTTGCTCTTCTGGAATTGGTAGAATAAATTACGAATGCACTCGATCATAACAAAATATGTTATTGGCATCAAGGTTGCACTCTAACCGGTCAAAACCTGTTTGACCGCTTAATGATTAAAACCAGGTTAAAACTGGTCAAAACCAGTCAAAACCCAGCCAAAACTTATTAATACTATTGAAAAGTCTAAAAATAACCCAAAATACACCATACTTTTCCTAGCTTATATTTAGCTCATATACTAATTTTACCTACCTAGGTAGTGATAGAATGTAAATATCTATTTGCTTAAAACAAGCATAGCTGGAAATTATGAAACATCAATGCTGAATTGTCGTGCAATTACTCTGAAGCAGTCTTTGTTCTTGTACAACTGAAACTGAATTGACACACATGCTTAATAAATAAAAGCATGTGTATAATACTTATTAATTATTGTAAAGTATTCACCAGTTACAAAGTTCTTTATATGCACATATATTCTAGAAACTATTTTGGCAGAAAAAACGTGGTCGTGTTCTTGAATAATTCACATAGACCGAGGCCTGGCCCTAAATCTACGCTATGGAAACAGCCTGGCTACGCCGAATTTGAATATGTTGTCTGGTTAAAATTTTTGAAATGTAATTAATTATCACTTAATATAAATAAAACTAGTTAATTAAAAATTATATATAGTAAGGGTAAATGTTCCATGTATCTGTAATCATCAATCATGAGAACATAGATAGGCTATCTTTTGAAAACACAAATTCATTTGGTTAATCTAAAGAATAAAACAACAGAGCATGACCATGTAATTCTTTTTAGTTATTAAGCTTTACATTGATTACCACTCTGAAATGTTTACATGTTGTTGAAAATTACGGTCTACTTTTTGTATGAGCTTGATTTGAATACAATGAGCAATAATACCTCAAGATATCTTGTTTCTTATTCATATTGAACATATATTTTGACACATGCATTGTTTTTATAGTGATTAACAATTAATTACAGAAATATTGCACACAATTATCACTACATTAGGTTTTGACCGGGTTTTGACCACTTTTCAGGGAAATTCAGCTTGGTTTTAACCAGGTTAAAACTGGGCAGTTAAAACCGGGCAGTTAAAACTGTTCAACCCTGATTGGCATTTACGCAATGCAACAAGACAACACCAGATATGGGAGAAATGTGGCCAGAATAACCTTCTGACATTTATTTATTATTCACCCGATCATTGGATGAGTTATTAGCTTAACACACAATACAATCAAATGTGGGCCATTTGAGGTCTTAAACATTGCCCCATTTATTTTACCTATACATTCTAAAAACAAGGCCCACATTATAGAATACCATATTTAAATTATGGTAATACACCAGAACTATTAAAAAGACGCCTCCCAGACATTTAGACGATTAAAACTACTAACTATTACCACATCCTAGAGAGAGGTGGGGCCATTCCGCTACACCGTTTATTAGTCCTACTTTAATTACCGCCCTAAAAACCCTGCGTACACTTGTAGGAGGAAAACGCCTTAAGGCAAAACCTTGTGTACCATTTAGAAACAGGGAAAAGCGTCAGCAAAGCTAAAATTATCGCATGTGCGCGTTGTAAAAATCCCACACTTATAACTAGTCTTATGGCAGGAGGGGAGGGAGGTGGAGTCAAAACTGATACGATATTCGATAAACAACTGAACACGAGGAATTTCAAATGTGGCCGCTGCTGGAGCCGCAGTGGCCTTTTATGCCCTGACTGGTTGGACTAGTTTTTACTGTATCATTACGCTAAAGCGCGGGAAGGCCGGTACGCCTCCCGGCTATTGGACTCTGACCTGGGCGGGACGGCCGGTATGCCTTCAGGCTATTGGACTCTGACCTGGTCAAGGTACAGTGTCAGCTTGTTTACCCAGCCTGCAGGCTGGCTCTAGGACTTTAGTGTTGCCTTGGTTGCCTCGCGTAAAAGTTATTATGCAATGTAATCGCATAAATCCATTTACGCAATGCAACAAGACAACACCAGATATGGGAGAAATGTGGCCAGAATAACCTTCTGACATTTATTTATTATTCACCCGATAATTGGATGAGTTATTAGCTTACAACCCTGATTGGCATATTTGTTGATCTAAAGAAGGCATTTGGTACTGTTGATCATATTATACTAGCAAAGAAATTACATTTTTATGGTATATGTGGTACAGCACATAAATGGATTGTGAGCTATTTGAAAAACGGAAAACAATTTATTTAGTATACAAATTATGACTCGGAGATACTTGATGTACGTTGTGGTGTTCCACAGGGTTCAATTTTAGGACCAAAGCTATTTATTATGTATATAAACGGCATATGTAATGTTTCAGAAGTATTTAACTTTTAAGTATATTCTATTTGCAGATGACACTAACTTATTTTGTTGTGATTGTGATTTAGATGAACTGATCCGAGAGACAAATGCTGATTTAAACAAACTTCATGTATGGTTTGCTGTAAATAGGTTATCACTAAATGTTACAAAAACAAAATACATGATATTTGGAAATCGCATATTGAATTCAAGTATTTCTATAAAGATA